>VYXC01010333.1:358422-405536 GCA_013397175.1 Platysteira castanea | reverse complement strand
AGATGAAGAGAACCTTTGCTTCTGAACAGCTCATCCTTAAAATAGTACCCCATTAGCTAAAGATTGAACCCTTGAAAACAGTTGTGGGGAAAACTGTAAGACGAGGGAAGGGACTTCCACGTTGTGAACAGATTTCCATTCCCAGGCGGCTGTTTCGCTGTGACAGTGAAGCCACCAGAGAACTGCTTCTTGTGGAGAAGCCTCCATGGCATGGCAGGAGAGACTCTTCTTCCTAAACGAACTGAAGAAAGACTAGTATAGAAGTGGTAAACAGACTGAAAAATCCCAAGTTTTGTCTCTTTACGTTGTCAGTGGGAAAAGAAAGGAGAGGTGGGGGAAGGAGAAGTGTTCTGAAGGTTTATTCTGACTCTTATTATTTTTTCTTTTAGTTCTGTTAATAAAGCTTTCTTTATATTCTTTAAAGTTTTGAGCCTGCTTTGTTTTTCTCCAAATCCTTATCTCACAGAATAAATTAGATGCAAACTAAACCACTACACCTTCTCTGTTTTGATGTATCAGTGTTACCTATAGTCATCTCAGAAATGAGATAATGAGTCATCTCAAAAATAACTTTTTCCTGATAATTTATGTAAGGAAACAGTAGAGCCTTGACATCTGATGTTTAGTTGGTGAGATAATGTAAAGAGAGCTATTTTTGTACCATAAGCTTAATATATATCTACCCGAATGCTACACCAAAAACATCGCATATTAGATATATAGGATATAAGTGTGTGTATGTGTACACATACGCGAATGTGTGTGTGTGTGTGTGTGTATTTATGAATAATCTTTGTTTCACTGGCAAAAAGAAATACCAACTGTACAATCTTAATTGAAGGTATGTACTGACGTTACACCAAACCACATTCTGTTTTAGCCACGCTATCTTTTTATTTTTACTTCAATGCACTTTTAGAGTTTTATGATGGACAGAGTAGTCTGTTGCATCTTCATGCCTCAAAATCTTCTGCCCTTTTTTCAGTGAGATGATGAAAAGCTCAATCCTCAACACTTAAATTTAATATTTTTTTCTAGATGACCTACTTCTACTTCTTTGACATTCAAGTGAGAAGAAAAATGAGAGGGTAGAAAAGAAACAGAACTGTTTGCTTCATTAGCAGTATTGCATTTTTCCACTGAAATATGAAGTGTTTTAAATTAGTTGCTGTTTTACAAAGAACACCTGTTGCATAGAGCCTGGTTTATTGATGGTCTACAGGAATAACAAATTTAAGAAGTTATAAATGGCACTTCACAGGATTTCACACAAATTTAAAGCTGCTTCATCTTTTGAAAGATAAGCAGACAATTCTGTAAAGTACTGCAGAAATTGATTTAAAAACACTGAGAGAAGATGTAAAGTTTAAATTATTTTTAAATACAAAATCTTTGAAAGAACTTTTTTGTTTATTACAATTAATTTGTTTCTGGGTTTTTTTTCTCTAAATCAATAAGAAATTGCTCCATTTTGGAACATTCTAACAACAGGGTAAGAGAAACAGCAACATTCATTAAAATGTTTTATGGATTTTTTCCTTTATTTCTTTAATTCTCTTTTGTGGTCTTGTCTTTCTAGCATCCTGTTCTTTTACTTTGTCAAGGTCTAATGATATTCCTCACTCTTTTGTATAAACTATGTGATTTCCAATGTACTTTTTAGTCATTCTGAAATTGAAATGCACAAAATAAGTTTTTGGTTTTGCCTTTTTATTCCAAAAGAGCTTTACAACCATAAATACTTGATAATATTAGTAATCTTGAATTTTATGCATGTATGTTCTCTTAAGGAATAGAGTTCTTTAGAACTACTGAACTATTAAACTCATAATATCTCTCTGTCTTTGATTTCTGTCACTAACAGATCTGCTGCTTCCTGATTTCTTATCAAACTCTAAATTTCGTATTTTGTTCATGAACTTTTTATGGAAATGAAATAATTTAATCCTTTTAAAACAAATAGCAAAATTTAGAAATCTGTGCAAAATAACCGTACATTTATTTTTACTGAAATGAACCGTACATTTATTTTGACTGAATGCTCATATTTTGTTTGACGCAGGCCATTAACATTTGTCGGTTTTTATGATTGTTTTTGTTGGTATTTTTTTTAATTGTGAGTGGTAAAGGACTAAGTATATTTTTCTCTTAAGTGACAGTTAATCTAAAATTTTGGTATGAAAAATGTAGATAGATAGATATAGATATAGATAGATGATATACATTTTTTAATTAAGTGCTCCAGAAACAGGAGTCAAGTCAAAGTAGACATGGAAGTAGGCTAAGAACAGCACAGCATGAAATAGAGATGCATATACATATTCATTTCAATTTTGGAAAGCCAGACAATCAAAAATATCCAAGATTTGTATTATGAAACATTCATTACCATCATCAACAAAAATAACTTCTAAGGTTTTGCATGGGTTCTCTGAGAGTTTTCCTTGACTTCACTATTGAAATTAGGCTAGAAATATGTTTTATGTAAATATATCATTAGGGAGAACTCTGTGATTATTCAGAACAGATGAAAGCTTACACTGCACTGTACAATATCAAAGCAATGTCTCTCTGACCACAGAATACACATGGTAATAGAGTAGATAAATATGAGCTGTGGCTTGGGTGGCAGGAGAGGTCAAAGATTAGGTATGCAGGCCATTAGTGTTTAATTTCAGTTTCGAGCATCATTATCCTACTGTGAATGATGTTACTGCCTCTTGATGAAAGAATTTCTGTACTGTAACCCCATCACTGATTCAGTCTATTTGCATTATCTCTTCCTAGTGACTGGTTTCTACTGTTTGGCACCATTTGTTTAATATTTAATATTCTTTCCCACCTAATTTTGCATTATTTTAAGCTCTGTCTTATTCTGAATTCCTAATTTTTAGACTATATTCTTTGAACTCATTCTTGATAGGCTTTATCCCATCTAACTTAGGCATCTAAAAGCTGGGTAAACAGTTAAGTGTGAACAAGACATTTAAGCTGACTTTATGCATGCTTGTATTCCTTTCTATTTACAGTGAAGGTATCTCAGGATAAATACATTAGATATTTATTCTCTGTCCATAAAAGCAATAATTATATGAATCATGGTCTGGTCTTAGATTTCATTCTACACTCCTTATTTTAGCCCATATTTGTTTTAAAAATCTGTGTAATTACAATAATTTAAAAACTGAAATGTTTCACCAAGCTAGTATCTATAAAGCAGTTCTGTGCTTTTTACAGTTCAGTGTTTTTATTAGAGTCCTGTGAAATCTCTATAGTGCCACTGGCTCAAATATCACAAAAAACCCTCTATCTTAAATTTAAACCACACTTAATAGTACCAGTTAACTGAAAGACTGAAAAAGACTAGAAAATGTTCTGTATCAGCATTTCTAGAAAGTGAATTGACAAAAATTAGTTATGATGATTTAGACAAAGAAGATAAATCCACTGCATGGGTAAATATTTATCTGCAGTGTCATCCAGGGATTTAAACTGTATCCTTCAATATGCAGTTACTCTGTCTCACAGGTTTTTTTCAGTTTCTCTATTCTTGTATACCTGGATATGATTTGCTCAGCTTTCATTTCAGATTTTCTAATCCAGTGTGCAGCTAGCTTAACAAACTCTTTTGAAAAAAACTATGTAAGAGCCACACTTATCACTGAAAATTTTCTTTTCAATACCCTAATTTTCTGTACTTATTTTACATTTCTTAATGGAAGTTAATTTGTGTTGAGCAGCAAGAGCTTAAATTTTATAATCAATACACAATGAAGAAAATATGCGAATACATTTTACTATTGATTTTGGTTTATCATTTTTGTTTCAAATGAATCGTTCCCTTTATTCATCTTCAGTGAATACCCATTTCTGCTATTAACAGAAATTTACCTTCTGCCTCAGTGCCTTGGAAGCCGATTCACAATGTTTCATAACATTAACTTGAAACCATTATGTTATTCAACACATATATTGTCCAGAATATTATGCTAAATATGGTGAAGTAAATAAAATTATACAGGCATTTGCTTCATGTTTTTTGTTGAGATGGAAAATTTCTGTTGTTCTGAGATATCCATGGTGCAGTAGAAAAGTTTTCAGCTCTTTCTGAGCTTTTGAATCCACTGTTAGTTCATGAAGGCACAGTCACATTGCTTGTTTTTATCTCTTAAACTAGATCCATGCTCCCTCCTCAATCTTTTTATGTTGCTATTTTCTTTCTTCTGTCTTGTAAACTTCACGTGTGAATAAGACTCATACGTAAGATGCTCTGTATCACATCAAATATATATATGGCCTGTGCATGTTAGACAAAATACATACAGTTTTAACAGATTAGATAACAGAGATAAAACCCAATGTTTATCAATTAAAACATTTAAAATGCAAAATATACCAACTGGGGTTTTTTTCTGCTGAATGCAAGATGAAATTTACAGAGATCTTTCTTCATATTCTTGAGGATCTGTGTGAAAGGACAGCTTCTGCTTCCAAATCTACACAGAACATAGGTGTGGGACTGTATTTTGTTTTCTAATCCAGACAAAAGACATAAGAATTTGTTCCCACCTAGGTGCTCACTCACTCTCTCCTCAACAGGACAGAGTGAACAGTAATACAGGAAACTTGCAGGTATAGAGAGACAGGGAGACCACTTACCAATCAGCATCACAGAAAAAGCAGACTTAATTTGGAGAAGATTGTTAACATAGTTTACTGGTAATTAAAAACAGAGTAGGATTGTGAGAATCAATGTCAACCCTTGAAATGCTTCCCCCCAACTCCCTTCTTCCAAGGCTGAACCTCACTCTTCCGTTTCTGACTCCCGTGTCTCCTCCAGTCCCTGAGTGGTACAGAAGCAAGGGGAATGGAGGTCCAGGTCAGTTCAGAGCGGCTTCTGCCTGATGCTTGTTCCTCCTCCTCAGCCTCTTCCCCTGCCTCAGCGAGCTGTCCCTGCCATGGGGCATAGACCTTCACAAACTGCTCCAGAGTGGGTCGTCTGCACAGGCCACAGCCTCTGTCAGGACTCTGCTCTGTGTGTGACCTCCAAAGGCCGCAGCTTCCCTTAGGACATGTCCACTTGCTGCCAGATAGAGTCCTCCACAGGCTGCAGGTGGATCTCTGATCCACCACATCCTACATGGACAGGTTGGACATGGACCATGGACAGGTTGCCTGCACCATGGTCAGCAAGGTAATCTCTGTACTGCTCATAAAGTACCTCCTCCCCTTGTTCTGGCCTGGATATCTGCAGGGGTGTTTCTCAGAGTAATTTTTGTCTTTGTCACTCCACGCTGTCCCGTGTGGCATGTCAACCTTTCTTAAGTACCCTTTCCTGGAGGTGTCACCCTGTCAGCTGCGTGGCTCAGCTGTGCCCTGTTGTGGGTGGGTTGGGGCCTTCTGGAAGCAGCTGTGCCCACGGTGGGGCAGCCCAAGAATCTCCCCACAGACAGCACAGCTGCTCCCGCTGCCAGCACCTGGGCACCTGCACCCCATCCAGAATATTAGGTAGATTTTGCCAACATGTAAGTGAATAATTCAACACTTATGTTCAGCAGAGGCAGGAAGAGTTTTGGCCTTGAAACTTTGCTGTGTGTTACCCAGTGGGCACCCACGTAAATTCTCCCTCCCCTTGTATGTTAACAAAGTTTTTCCCATATGTCAAAGAGGTACAGTTCATATTCTGAGAAACAGTGTTTTGTAGATTTATTTTATTTATTGAAGAATAAGAGTTTATACATCTGTGGTGTTTTTTCCAGGTAATTTTAAATAGATATTATTAGAATGACTGTGAAAAACTGAATTCCATGGATTTTAAATTATTACTATATTTTCTTTTGTATTTCTGGAGGATTTTTTTCCCCACATCTTTGTTTATAATTGTGGTTGATGGGGCCATGGTTAGTATTGGGATTTAATTGATTTTTTAAAAATTTTATTGCTTCAGCTGTGAAAAAAGAGATCATGAAACATCTGTCAAGTCTAAGTCTTGATTTTAAAAATTGCATGGTTAGATTACATCAACAAAACTCTACATTCACTGTGGAGGAGATAAGGTAATAATCATCTTTTTTCCCTTCTCCTGAATTTAAAGGTTTGGGAAGAAATGCGTGGTCAACTCTATCCCAATAACTTCAGAATGCGGGTCCTAGTGTGAAAATAATTTTAACAGAGCAACTACAAGACAAGAATATTGAACCATACAATTTTTATTATGCAACTATGTGTATATTTGAGGGCATAATGAAGCGGATGTGAAAATCTGGGGCTGGGATTGGGAGTGTGGTGGGATGTGAATCTGTGGTGTTACTGTGGCAAATAACTTACATAACTTCCACAATCAGGGAGTAAACTCTGGCTTTGCTACCTGACTCTTCTTGTTCTTGTTTTGAGGCAGGTATAACAAATCCTTATGAAATCAATTATAGAGAGGAAGCTGATAAAAAATGTGGGGTTTTTTTGATTGCAGTCCATGGAAACACATATGAACAAAAGGACTAAGAATTAACCAAATGCTAAGAAACTGAGTGGAGGGTTGCTTCTTACATCATTGCATTTCCATGTTTGTAACCTGGAGGACAGGTGTTACAATTTTCTAGGAAGTGGTGATGCAGTGCCAGCACTACAATTTCATGGGCATAAAATCAAGACAGGAAGGTGTAAGAAAAGATGTGTGTTTAAGATCAACTGTTGCATGCTGTGATGTGTAATTTATAGGAGAGATGTCCAGATTAGTGGATGAATACTTGTAATTCAAGATTTTGAAGCAATAATTGAATTATAAATAATAGAGTGTTTTACTATTACTGCATGTAATTAAATTTTCTTAGTTTTTATTTACTTGATTTGGGATGAAAGGAGTCCAAGGCATATCCACTGATAATAAAATAATGAATGTGTGGTAGGATGATATAATTCTGAATTATAATTCAGAATAAAAGATTTAAATATTTGTTTCTTAAAGACATTGACTGCTTAGACCTGAGACTGCTTAGACAGACTCCTGGAGGTAAGCATTATGTTAGCTCTGGTTTTCTAATATGTCAAGTAAAATGGAATGATCTTGATCAGGGCTTCTTAGTGCAAACACACAGAAAAAGAAATAGAAAATTTCATTATGTTAAGCAATAGCATACCTTGACATGGCTACAATTTGTTCTCCAAGGAAATGGGTCAAAGCATGTTTTCCCTCATTATCACTCTGTTAAACCTGCAGTCATGCAGCTTACTCTTAAACATTTGTGAGCAAGTCTTGGCTAAGCTAGTTTCTTGATTAAACTTACTTTTTAAATTGAAAATCTTAGAATAATCATTGATAATGCAAACTTAAGGAAATGCATGTGATATAAGTTCTAAATGCAACATCAAAGTTAAGCTGGGTTCTGAAGTGTTTACTGAGTTTCAATAGAGTTAATAAAGAATTTAAATTTTATGTAGAAACTATTGTGAAAAATATTTTTGAAATTCTAATATGCTTAAAATATTGATAAACTCAGCTGAAAAATGGAAAATAAGATAAAACATAGTTAATGATCTGAACAGCATCAAATGAGCATAGAGAAGAAAGTTTTCTGGTTTTTGCATCTGTTGATCACATTAATGTTAATAAAGAAGTATTTTGGAAATTGCAAAGCAATTTAGGAAATCCTGAAATTCTTAAACACGTGAAAGGTGATAATGTTTAGCCCATTCCTTTTTTTAATGTCTAGCCAAACGGTATTTCTGATTGGAATTCCTGGACGTAATAGAAAAAACACAAATCAAAACTAAACAACTAACTGTTCTGGGAGATAAACTGCTCCATTTACTTAGTTGAAACAAAATCAGGACTGAAAGAGTTTATTGATTTAGTAATGGCACTTTATTAATTGAGAGTCAGTGAAGTATGTGTGCAGAATCAATACCAGGAGTACAACAGATAAGCACGAGACCAGAGATTATTAAGGAACACCTACACATGGTGGGGCGTTGGAGGCCTGCAGCACCCATCCTATGGGAGAGGGCTCTGCCTGTTGCAGGGGGAGGGGGTGATGACACTGGGAGGATTCCAGGCACTGCCCAACCTCGTGTGCTGTACCTCTTCCTTCTCTCCCCGAGGTTTCCCCCAGTTCATTGCAAATTAGGATGTCTCTTTACACTTCATTTGTCAGGGGGGTGGTCCAATAGGCACCTTCACGCTAGTAAAGGTATAACAGTGTTCATATGTGACATACAAGTGTTCAAAGGTACCCATTTGCAGTCATGTCAACATCCTTCTACTGACCACTGTCTTAGAAGGATAGAAGAAGGGAATGTTTTAAATGGAATCTGAAACAAAACCAAAAATTCATTCCCCCTGATTACATTAAAGAAGTTTGAGCCCTTTTTCCACCATCTTTTTTCCTTTCTTTTGTATTTTTGTTATAAAAATGATGCTATGTGCTGGTAAAAAAAAAAAAAATCAACAAAATCATTGACTATGTTGGAAAACAATTGTGTTGCTGTGTTTTTTTGTGACAGTTTTGATTTATCTTCTACTAAAATACATATAACTTAAAGATACTTTCAGTAGTTATGTCTTAAAATGCAGTTAAAAGCATCAGTCATTGATTTTATTCTGAAAAAAAACCCATTGAAAATTGTTTTTGACTGGAGCTGTAATGGAGTGACTTCCTTAAAAAAAAGCAGATTGACTGAAGATGTGAGGAATGCTGTCATAATTAACCTCATCCTAAATCAGGAAGGAGGCAACATATTTTCAGTGGTTCTCGAACTGGTGAAACATATTTTACTTATCCCTTTCCTGTCAAAACACCCTCTCATTCTTACCCAGATTTTGCTTTAAAACCTTTCCTTTCTGTATTGGAGATATTTCAGATTATCTTTGTGTAGAATTCAATGGTTATTGTTTTATAAATGTTAGGGACACGGACCTAGTCACCTTCAGCGAACAATTTTTGATGGAATGTCTTGATATCTTTGCCTTGTAAAAGAAGTTTGTATTCTGCGTAACATGTTTCTTTCTGGCCAAAGTCTCAGGACAGACCCTGATCATTTTTTTGTTTGTTTTTCTCTTGTGGTCCAGGACTCGGTGTCACCATGCTTCCTTGGTGGTCATGGAAACTAATTTTCTAGCCATGCTACTACTTGATTTCAGGAATAGTTTCAGTGTAGAGGTTTGAAAGTATGAGGAAACTGTTTTCCTGTCCAAATTTTTGCTTGGGATTCAAGTGTCATAATTAAGTTATTTATTAAAAAGTAATTTTGCCATTTTTGCAAATATACATTTCAACTTTATCCTAATAATCAATTCCTTGGGTTAGCTAGTGTGGGAAATTCTTGTTCAAGAAAACACTGTTGAGGAATATACCTGGAGCAGGTAGCTCAGTTTCCAAACTGCAGATTGAGCTCTGGATGGGAGCCCAGAGCAACAAGAAGTCATGAACTGCCAACGCCTTTGTTAAAAAGGGCATGAAGAGGTTGGTGCCAGCCAGGTGAATGGACACTGAGGGACACAGAAGGAGTGAAGACTCAGAGGAAGAAGAAGATTTGGGAGTGGTTAGACATGAGGCTATAAAAGCCCAGGGGTTTCTTTTCTGGGGGTACCTCCTCAGAGGCACCAGCTGTGGCCGTTTCTGTGTTACTGCCCTGTGAATTAATGCTTTATGGAACGAGACATTTGAGACTCTGACCTGGGAAATATTAGGTCAATCTGGTAGGAAACCTGGCCTGACTGTGTGAAAGTGAGGTGTGTGGGGAGTCAAGGGGGGCACTGGAGCAGCCCGCTGGGAAGAATTTCAGTCCCTGCAGTGAAATTCTCTGGCCTTGGGGATGTGACTGACAGAGAGTCTCTAGAATGGTCAGACTGGGAGGTTTCCTCAGCAAGCCTATACCTCTACAGAACTGTACTTCAGCAACTGCAGAAGAGAAAATCAAAGTATATTAAAAAACAGTCCACATAAGATGAGACAGAGATAGACAAGGAGAGGTTTTCTCATATGTTTTTTAAATAATTGGTCTTCTGTTTGCTGAATGAGCCTTTCTAACTCCTGCCTATCTGTAGGAAGCCAATTCTGATGGAGGGATAACACTTTTCTAAAGTGAATTGCTGGTAAAGTGCTAATTTTATTTGTTATAATATTGCACCCAAAAGCAGTTAACCCACTTCTCAAGAGAGAGAAGAGACTGCCGTGTCTGAAATGCAAGAACTGAAGCACATGGTAATGGGTTGAACTGCTCAGTGTCATAATCCAAGAAACCATAGAAGCTTGGCAGAATCCTCAGAAATTTATTGAAAAGACCACAAACACAGTAGTGTGGATGTTCAACAAGGGTTTTTAAACCAAATTTCAGATTGATATGTGGTGGTTATATTACAAAATTCTTTCCTAAAGCACAGTGCCACATTGGAAACCTCCTGATTATATCGGAGCCCAGGAGTTGTCCTTTCATTTATATTTCGTTTCTTTGTATTAAGGTAACAAGTACTTCTGGACTTTCTCTCATTCTCATTAAAAGAAAAAAAAATCTTTTGCTGCTGTTGTTGGCAGGATGAAACAAATCTCAATTTTTTTTTGTGTTGTGGTTTTCTTTGGGATTTTTTTATGGGGCTTTGTTGGTTTGGGTTTTGGTGGTGGTGGTGGTTTGGGTTTTTTTTAACTTGTCTTGCATTATAATATCTTAGTTTCTTTGTGTGGTTTTGTCTCTTTCTTCCTTACTGCTGTTATTTGTATTTTCCCACCTTCTTAGACTGACTTCTGGTGTGCTTTGGGCTAGTTTAGTGCTAATTGGAAGGAATGTACTCTATGTGGTATACTTTCCAAAAGTACTACATCTTTTTAAAGCAATTAGATTGTTCCAGTGAACAAACATCCCTTCAGATTTCTCTAAATGGCAATGATTTTATATCTAGTTTCTCACAGTAATTTGAATACTATTTTTGATGTGCTGATAGTGAACCAAATGATTCCTGGATCCTGGAAGGAAGAGATCTGCTGTATTTTATACCTGTGGATAGTAAGATTCTCCTCTTTTGCCTGGAAAGTCAAAACAACTGCCTAGTAACAATTTTTCTGCAGATGCAGTGATCTCATGCTTTCCTATTTAAAATATTCACCTTCTCTAACCTCTCATGTTATACCTAGAAATTAAATAGGTGCATGTGTAATATCTGCTGTGCAGGGAGTTCCCTCTGTGATTAGACTTTGAGGCACAAAACTTAAAATAAACATGCAAATGTTACTAATGTCTTCATTTCTGCATGAATCTTAATAGTCAGGAAAGGGAATAGAACCCCTTCCCCTTTCCTCTTTCCTTTCCTCTTCCCCTTCCCCTTCCCTCTTCTCTTTTGCATCCTTTGCTTTTAGATATCCTGATCATTTTTGGGTTTCCAGGGATGAAATTTCATTTTCTTCCACTGTGTTATGACGTTAAAAGATTTCGCTGGAAAACGAGGACAAAAAGCAAGAGTCTTTTCCCGTGCCTTTGTACATACTCTTTTTGTGTTTCCATGAAAATATGGATGGAGAGAAGGAAAGGCTGTGATGCTGTAATTGTCAAAGATCAAACTGTGAGAAACTGAGAAATAAGCAGAACGACCTACCTTATATGAAGAACGAGACAGCACTGAGAAAATGAGGAGCAGGGGACAGAGGCTCTGGAATGAAAAGCCTGAGGCGGGACATGTTGAAAGTCAGCATGGGGCTTTCTTCTCTTTTTTTTGGAAACAAGGAAATAGATCTAGACATATGGTCTTTCTTAGAGTTCTTTTAAGCTTCAGTGAATACTAACTGAAACAAAGATGTCTGGAACAAAACATGTCAGGCTCAATATCTGAACATTTTGATGGAAAAATGATATACTAACCTGAAGGGAGGGTTTGCAGAGTGCATTCATGCTGTGTCTACACAGAGCAGGAAATTCTGTTGCCTTCCAAATAGTTTTTCTCTAATTCATTTCATGAAGTGGAGATGGGGAATTTCCTTGGTTGCTATGCATATACATAATGGAGTAGTCAAATCCTCTTCCTACCAAAACCAAAAACCACCCACCTTCACAGCTATGCTAAGAACTAAGTGGATGAGAATACAAATTTCTCTAATTCCAAAATAAGCAAAATACAATATTGTATATGTAGGGATAGCTTTTGCAGTTTGCTCTTAATTGATTCTGTAATTATACTCTGCCTATCCCCTGAATATTAAACTTCTTCTGATCTCTATATGAATATTTTTCAAAGACTTATACTAGCAAAATCTATACCTCTGGTTTTAGCATTCAATTTTGTGAGAAATATTCAATATATTCAATGAAAGATGTTAAATAAGAGCAGACTAAAATTAAAATATATTGATAAATTAATGTATCCAAATTGTTGTAACAAAATAGTAGCGATTTTGCAAGTAAGAAATAGACTTATATTTAAGCTTTTATAAGAGTTTATTTATTTAGTATAAAATAGCCCCTAAATTTAATCTAAGTGATGAGTCAAGTCTAACTGAGAAACTCAAGGAAGAAAGAAACTACACACATAGGCAGATAAATTGGGATACTGTATATTTTCCACACATAAAATCAGAAAATATTGTCCATGAATCATGATATGGTGCTGGCTCGAGCAGATTTATAAAGCAAAAAGGCCATATTTTCATTTAATGGCTTGTATGACTCATAAAACGTTCCATGATATAAGCTGCTTCAGTTTGCCCATAGTGGAGGATAAGATAGAAGGGTTCAAGATAGAGTTAATAACAAATAATGTTTTTTCAAGTCCAAGAAGCTGAATAAGGACAACTTGATCTCTTTGGCAACTGATTTAGTAACAGAAGCTGCAATTATCTTTACTGATGAATGTAAAAGAAAATGCAATTGCAACAGGAACTTCATTTCCAAAAAGGGAATCTGGCAGGGTGAGATGTATCATCCAAGTTAAAGACAAAAATATCACAGCCACTATAATCAGGTCCAGGAGCAGAGGCTAAACCCCCACATACAAGGAAATTTCAGTACAATACATTTATGTCACTTCTCTTTATACTGGCTAAGTTTATTACACATACATGAAAGAAAAAGATTCTGGAAAGGAAATAAGGATTTGAACTAATTTTACATTTTTAAGACGAAACTGACCTCCCATTCTTCAGAGGAAAAAGAGCCATGGTTCAGTACTTTCTATACTGATACACTGTTCGTTTGTTTGATTTTATAAACAGTGCTATTTTCCCTACCAGCTGTTTGATATTATGCCTTTCAACATAAAACCGTTTTTGGGGGGTTTTTTTAATCTCTAGAATGGCTTGCAAATTCTTTCAAAATATGAGGCTATGGGAAACATACAAAACTAACCTTTCAGTTCTGTGTCCTGTACTACAGGCACTCATTTAAATTTTGAAGATGAATTTCCCAAGGGGGAATAATATCTCAGGAAATTGGGTGACTGTAAGTGGAACAAATTTCTTTCATTCCCATTGCCTTTTTTGTGTGCAGTGCTACTCTAAAAATGAGAAATATTTATTAAGAATAAAGTCCATTGAGATCAATAGATCAAGATTGAAGAGAACAAGACTATTTTTTCACTTAAATGCACATCTGACAATGTAGACATTCCTGAGAGCAGCAATGTAATGTGCCCCAGTTAGAATTGCACTGTGATTTGAGGTTCACCCTTGGAATTATCCTTCAGGCACTTGCATCAAATACAGTTGTTCAGCCCTTAGCATAAAGAAGGGGAGAGGTAAAAGGAAGTGAAACCATCTATTGAATGATGTCTGAATGAAACATAATTTTCTGGTCTTGCATACACAGTTCTACAATCATTTTTCTGACATGTAAAAACCCCCACCAATTTTTTATTAAATGACATTTCCTTCCAAGAGGTACTCTAGCTATAATAAATAAAATCCAGCTCTTTTTAGGTGAGGCTGAATTGTTCTGAAGATGTTACCAGCCCTATTCTTGTTGAAACTTAACAGAAGTATCATTGTATTTTCTTAGACCAAATGCAGACCTTTCTAGACTGTTTAGATGCTTAGACACTTAGATGTAAAAAAATCCCCAAAACTCATAAGCAGAATCTGAAAATAGTGTTAGAGTTTCTTTATACTATTTTTTCTGATGCAAATCTAAATCACCAATGTTGAACAAGTTTTTGCTGTGATCTAAATGTTTTCAGGATAATCTGAAGCATACAGCATGTTTATTATTGCTCTGTTCTTCTGCCTACATTCTGTTTGTGCATGACAATATGAAGCTGGTGTACTTACATACTTCCATTTCATTTGACAGTCATTTGTGTGAGCGATAAATTCAGTATTTTAATCTTGTGTCCTCTGACTATGGTTGATATTTCTGTGGCATAATTTGCATGTCAGTAGTACCAAGCTCAAGGACCCGGCAGCAGCAAACCCGCTATGTTGATTGTTTTCCTTATACCCCTCCATGCTGTTTCATTGTTGCATACCACTTTCACTAAAACTGTAACTCTTACAACATTTTCACCCCTTTTTTTTCACTCATCATTTCATGTGGCAACCTACCAGATAAGATGTCTTGGCCTGATACAAGCAGTTATGCTTTCCCAGCCTCTCTTCTTTGTTGCTGACTCCAGCTTCTCAGTAACAAGCTACATTTCTAAGACTACACTAAAGCTAAATAGAATCTGGAAGGGATTTTAAAAATAAAATTTCTTTTCCAGAATAAAAGAAATTAAATTCAACTACAACAAAGCCTTTATGAATAAGTAATCCACAAGGGAGGTGTAAAAAGTGTTTCAGGCTCCTTGCCATAAAAATATTTAAAATCTAACTGGCATCTACCTTGCAATATAGACCCATTTATCATCATTTGATCAGAATGGACATTCTTCAAAGAATTGCCAGGTAATTTGAAGTCTAAATGAAAGGCTAACCAGACCCAATTATTTCAACTTTTCTTCTTAGGTCAATCACATTCTTAAAGCTTGTCATTAACATTACTGCTCTCTTTTAGACTTTCTCACACTGACTTACACATTTTCTGAAGTACAATGGCCAAGACTGAACACAGTTGTCAGTATTGGTATTAATACATCCCAATATGGCACATACCTTCTTTAGTAAGTATGTGAATTTATTCTCTCTTCTTCAATTAATGATCCATTATAAACTATTATTCTTATTCCACTTTGCTGTTCATCCTTCTTTTGCATTTCTGTAGTTAGTTGTTCCTGCACAGGCACAGCACTTTTTGTTTCCCTTACTTATTTTTTTTATCAAATCTTTCACAAATTTGGGCTCATTCAAAACTTCGATCCTGTCCTCTCGTCCCTTCCAGATTTTCTTTTTTTTGTCAGTAAATTCAATAAGGTTTATTCTCTTCCATCCTCTATGCCATGTGGAACAGCAATCAATAAATCCTTCCATTATAATAACAAGTTTTTGATAATTACTCTTTGGGATTATCTTTTCTAACCACCCACACTGTTGTAGTTTTCTCTGTTTCATGTTTATCAGATTGTTATGCATTTCCCTTGTAATCTTTAGGAAATTCAAGATGTCATTTGTTGAGTCTGCTATTTTATCTAAAAAAATAAGGTCACAAGGAACTATTTTTGTTTCCTCAGCACTTGAAGCTTTCTAGCAGTCATTTAGTCTCAGTTGATGTGTTCTTGAGGACTGAAACAGAAAAGGCAGTAAAGACTATATTTCCTGATACCATTCCTTTTTCATTCTTTTCCTGTGTTTAGTAACAGAGTTATCCTTTTTCTCAGTCCCTTGTTAACTGATTGCACTCGCAGAGCAAATTCTTGTTACCTTTCCTATTTTACTAGTGACATCTCAAGCTTTGCTTTGCCTTTCCTGTCTTTACGGTCATATGCCACACATCTGATTGTGTCCTGTGTAGTAGGACCTCCTTTCACTCCCTTATGTTACCTGGCTCCAACTAACCCCCAACCCCTACTTTCTATGAATTTCACCCTGGGGGTTTTCTCAGCCTAAATTATACTCTTACTAAAAATTGCAGTGCCAGCCTTTCAAGTTCTAATTTGTTCTTTCTGCCCCCTGAATTAGGATGGCTGAATTTGAAAATTCCTTGGAGCAGTGTCTGAAGAGGTACTTTAGCTCCTCAGGTGGGAGACCTGAGTATTGCTTTTCTGAATAAATTACCTCAAAAGAGTAACAGCAATTGGCTAAGTTGAACCAACACTAACATACAGGTTCTATTAACCTCAAATTACCATTACAGATGAGCACACATTCAGGAAGTGGGTTGTATAAATAAAGCATTCTACTTCATTAAATCAATAAAAGAATAACAGGCCTTAAAGTAGGGAATTTGCAAAGAAGCTGCCAATTTGCAAAGAAGGCTGTGCAAGATGATTTGTAATTAGATTACCTCCAGCTTCTAAATATTGACCTCAAAAGTCTCCAATATGAACAGTGATAAATAGCATTTTTCTTTTTTGAAAAGAGAAAAACATTATGATTAAATATATTTTAAAACTATCAATTTCATTTAGTTATTCTGAAAGTGAATCAAGCTGACTTGGTATAGATCTATAGCGATGTACTCCTTTTATGAGGAAAACTGACAAATTTATGTGTCTTCGAAAAATTGTGAGTGAACAAAATCTCTTCAGTCGTCCCCCTTATCATGTTTTAACATAAAGGAAAGAACAAAATCATAAACCCTCTTAGAATATGACTGGATCCAAGAAAGTGGAAGGGCAAGAAATTTATGCTTGCAACTGCATTATATTAAGACAGCGACTTTTATCAATGATGATATTAAATATATAATCATCTCACATAAATAGTTACGCTATACTCAAATTCAGTAGGTTAAGCCCTTTAGGATTCTCAAGCCTTATCAAAATTTTCACTTTCCTAAAGAGTCTTGAAAGCCTCTGTGTATCGTACATAAACTCAGATATTTTAATTCCTATATACAACTGGTTGTATAATTGAAAGTCACAGAATCACAGAATATGCTGAATTGGAAGGCAACCACATGGATCATCAAAGTCCAACTCCTTACCCTGCACAGGACTACCCGAAGAATCACTTCAGGTGCCTGAGAGTGTTGTCCAAACACTTCTTGGACACTGTCAATTCTGGTGCCATGATGGCTTCAACTGAGTTTACCTTTGTGCTCCATAGTTTTTAATTTATTTATTAAAACAATATGTTCTTATGAAACCGCTTAGAAAATAAAATAGAAAATCTGTAATTTTTTTTCTTCATTGTATATTTAGAGATCTTTTCTTGACATCTCTTTTGGCAACAGGAGAAAGCAATGACTCATTTTTACCTTTCTTTCTCTAAGATCAGGCATTCAATCCATTCCATGAAACTGGTTTTTTCGCAGTTACATTACATTCTTTAAGCCATCTCTCATGGTGGTAGCATCCATCATGAATATTTTAAATACCTCTTTCAAAATAGTGCTACAGCTTCTCCCAGGTTGGCAGCTACACCTAGGAAGTGGACCAATGTTCTAAACTACAGTGAAGGGTGTGTACTCTAGTGTGCTGCTAGACCTGTGTCTGCAGTCTGCCAGGCCCTGTAGGTCCCTGTGCCAAGTGCAGCTGGTCAGGACACTGTTTATCTGCATGTGCTGTGTAAAGGAACAGCAGAGTAAGGCAAGCCTATGTATCGAAACAGCTGCCTCAGTGGACTCCACTCTTGAGAAATATCTGCTATAGTGGAGCTCAGACATCAAACCGTTCATGCAAGGGATAGAAAGAGACCAACTCTACTGGTACCTTTTACTTAGCTCTGATATTTAAAAATAGACCTGTGTTAAAGGAAAGCAATGAAATCCTAATTAAGTGACTTTTTATTTAGCTGTGAAATTGTTTCTTGAAGCCTATTCATTCATGCAAGTGACTTTTGTTTTTCATACTGCAACCATGGGGGTTTTTTATTTAAAAGAGAATATTAGTGTCAAAGGAGACAGATGGCTTGTGTTAGGTCTGTCTGCAAAAGGAGAAAGGACATGGACATGAAAAATATAAAGAAAGATTGTGAGGACTTTGATAAAAGGTTGAACTAATCCTCTCTTCTTTAGAATGTTTTAGAAGGGCAGAATATTAGAAAATAGGAAAGGGAACAAGACACTTCGGAGAAGATACTTTTTTGAAGACAAATTAGGAGGACATGAGTGAATGTATCTCTGCAAGCCGAGAAACAACATTCCCAAGGCATCAACCAGTCCTAATCTTAGCCAGAAAACCTATGAGGACAACAGAAGTCTAATAGCTCTTACAAGTTGAAGAAAAGGCAAATTTTTTTACATCATAGTAAGATCCTAAAAAAAGCTGGAATAAATAAAAAACATTGTTGTCCTTTTACAGAAAAAGTATTCCAATAACAAGAATATTAGATAAGCCTCATGAAACTCATCACTAATTGTAATCAGCACTTACTATGAAGATTTGGACAAATCACAAAATTTCTTGTGCTTAATTCATCGTTTGCATTCTCCTAAGGATAAAATCTGACACACAAACACTGTGTAGGGTTAAATTGTACAAGAGACCAACTCAATGCAAAGCAAAGTCACTTAAATGTAGTCAACGGGATTGTCCATTATAGCTTATATGTCAGTGGATCTAAGTGAATGTGAATTATCATAGAATAATAGAAAGTTAAGAGGTTGGAATGGACCTTAAAGATCATCTAGTCCCAGTCCACCCTGCCATGGGCACGGATACCTCCCACTAGATTAGGTTGCTCAGGTTGCTCTAGGCCTTATCCAACCTGGTTTTGAACACTGCTAGAATTGGGTCATCCACAACCTCCCTGAGTGACCTGTTCTAGTGTCTCACCACCCTCATAGTAAACAAATTCTTTCTGATATTCAGCCTAAATTTCACCTCTTTCAATTTGTACCCATACTCTGAATCCTTTTGGTTTTGAAAAATCATATTAATCTTATATGAGTTTAGTGCTAGTAACTTCATTGTCAGTGTTAGTAACCACAATCTGTCAAAGCAAGAAACTGTAGCCACTTTTTTTGAATCCTTTTCCCACAGAAAGTTTGGCTGCTAAAATGCCATGTGCTGACAAAGGAAGATGAAATGAATTTCTTAAATAGAATCCACTGAAGGTTGCATAGAAATTATGACAGGCTTAAAAATTTTCAGAGCTACAAGTCTTAGAAGATAGCCAAGTTCTCAAGAACAGTGTATCTCTTCCATTTCTTGCATGCATTGGAACTTCTTTCTGTACCCCTTTGTAGCTATTGCTGAAGATGGGATGATGGCTTTGGTGGATTATCTAGTTCTGACTACTTGAAACTGCTTTTATGCTGTCTAGTTAAATAAGACTTTTCTTAAAAAACACCTCCAGAGTCAAGTTAAATAAAAGATGACTAAAAATATTGGGTTTTTTTTCTTAGCACTTTCCTTCAGCATGAACTTTTACAACTTTGTTAGCTAAAAATTGTTCAATGTTCTGAATGACCTGATTGGTAAAATCTAATTGATTGACTTCACTCTCAAGGATTCTATTTTTTTTTTTTTTTTAACAGATTATGAAAAAAAAAAAAAAAGGATCAGAGTTGAATGGAACTTTTTTGGCACTCAGTGTACTAAAAACAACACTGTCCAAAATGAACAAAGGTTTTTAAGTACCAGATTTGAGCACATTTAAAGTCTAAAAAGAAGCAAAAGAGAAAGCAATTATTAACATTTTACTTTAAAATGTGTGTTTTTAATTAACTTCTGGCTTAAATTTTGGATTCTGATTTTGTATATTTTTTTCTTCTTTTTTTTCTTTGTTGCTGTAGTGGTTTTGTTTGCATTTCTTACCTTCTGTGAGATAAGAATTAGGAGGAATACAAAGCAGGATCCAAACTTTAAAGAATATAAAGAAGTTTATTACTAGCAGAATTAAAAGTAAAAAGAAATAAGGAATTAAAGCAAAACTCCCTTTTTCCTCCAGCACCTCCCCTTTTTACTCAGCTCGCACAAAGGATAACAAACTATGATTTTGGTCAGTATTATAGTTCTTAAAGTCTCTCCACTATTTAAGGAAAAAAGGTTTTCTTTTGCTTACCGTGGTTTCCAAACTGCTCAAAGGGCAACAGACCTGCCCGAAAATTCTGCTGCCGCAAAAAGCATCTCTCCTATGAATCTTGCAGTCTTCCCACAACTGCCAGCATGGGCCACACATGGGGTGTATCTTTTTTAAGGACAGGCAAATTCTATCTTAAAAGCAACTGCTCTCTTCTTCACAAAGTCTCTAAAAGTCTCTTACAGCTCTGAGGTAAGCTGGCATGGTCACTTTTCTTTTTCCCACAGGCTGCACACAAAATTCTCATCCCCCCATGTCTTTAAGTGGATTAAAGAGAAAAGAATATTTGTGATATTACAGTTTTTACCACGGCCTGCAAAAAGGTTTTTTAAGGTTTGTGCTGGGCAAGACTCCGCCCTCTTTTCCCGTTGCCATCTTCAGCTCTGTCTCAATGACTTACTTTCTCTTTCTCTCTGACCTTGAAGTCACCATGATTTTCTTCAGGCTTTATGTTGGAGAAAAAGCCTCTTTCTCTTTATGCAGCTGGCTCCTCAGCTCGACTGTGGCTACGTTGGTTGCAGGAAGCTCTCTCGGCTCCCGTCAGGTCTGCGCGGGGCTGCATGAGGCGGGGAGGAGGCTCTCCACCCCTGCAGAGCTGCTCCTGGTAGTATTGGCCATGCAGCACCTTAACGGTTGTTTCTTAGCTGCCCATGGCTCTGAGGGGGTTCTCCTGCTGCTACCCGGGGCCCGTGCCCTGGCGCCGGGGGAGGGGAGGCCCAGGGCTGCTCCAAGAGTCGGAGCTCAGGACCCATCTTCCCTCCCCCACCCCCTGCGGGAGGCGCGAACACCAAAGGGAAGTTCCCGCGTCTCCCTGTGGTTTAAATATGTAAATTTCGAGAAGCGTTACTAGTCTAAACAACTGTCCATCAGCTCAGGTTCAAACCACCACAGTTGGTGAAAAAAAGCACTATTTGATTTAAAAGAGAATTTAGTATTTTTTTTTTTTTTTTGTCTGCTGAAAAATCCATTATTTCCACTGGTTGGCCAAAGGTACTAGTCATGTGTCATATTGTGTGATAAAATGGTATTAGTTTTATTATCTTTGGTCTTAACCATCTTTATTGGAAAGAAATCAATTAGAAACTAACTTAGCTCTTAACTGCCATTTTACTTCTCTAATGCTTGCTGCAACGAATCTTTTTCCACCTGCAGTGATTTCCAGATGACATCGTTTCAGTTTAAATTATTTAAAATCCTGCTTGTCTTACTAGAAGATTAAAGAAATATCATGCCAAGAGAGACACTGATTATTGTAAGGCTAGTAAGCATTTTTTTTCTTTTTCTTTTCTCTCTGGGATTATTAGAAAAAGTCTTATTTTTAAATTTCTTGCCATGGCACAAAACGCACAAAAGGAAGTAAAATACAAGAAGTCGTGAATTATGAAGAAAAACAAACCAAAGGTTCAGAGTTAATGGTAGACTAATCCTTTATTTTAGAGTTGCTGTGGGGTTTTTTGTGTGGAACATTTCTACTTACATGGAACAGTAACTCTGAATATAACTGACTTAACATAGCTGTGTCCTGCTCTGCCCTCAGCACTCAAAGGAAGTTATCAGGAGGTTTTTTGGGTACAACCAAAAGAAAATTACTTCTGTAAAGCAATTTTAAAACCTAGTTGGATTTAGAAAATATGAAATACAAATCCATATATAATTCATGCATATTACAAAAGCTATCCTTAGCTATTTGTTGCAATAAAATGCCAACTACCTCCTGGGGGAAAAGGATACAGCTCCAGGGTCCTTGTTTGCAATGAATATAAGTGGGTTTCTCTCCCGCTACCATTTAAAAAACAAGGAAAACAAAACTAAACCCCAACCCGTAGTGTAAAAACATTGCAGGCTAAACCAGACAGGTCATTAGATGGTGCAGTCTGTAGTCCATAACTGCAGACATCCCACTGTAAATTATAGATAATTTTGCAATCAAGAAGGAATGAATTTAAAGTAGTGTCACATATTCATTTGTCACTAATGTAACTTAAGTAGTAGCAGTTCTGTAGAAACAAGAAGAAGGATGGCACAGAATATTTGTGGGGATATTTTTTTAACAAAGTGTTTCATAAACAGCCCCCTCAGGAGTAAAGTACTGGTTGATTAAGTTCTGCAAGACAGTGTGAGTACTGTGCTGTTTACTGTGTCTACAGATCTATCCAGATATCCACAGGTCATTTTGCTGCAAACCTTATTTCTGTCCTTGAGGATTTCCTATGCTCCAGCAGAAACACTCCAATATTTTAGAGAGACAATCTTTCCTGATATTATCTCAGAATGCCTTATGGTAATGAAGACAGCTGCTATCACAAAGCAAAACTGCTCCGTTCATACAGTTTTAACCAAATCATATCTGAAAGGGTTTATTGGTTTGCTAATGACATGCAATTAACTTGCAAACATTGAATGATTCATCCAGGATCAATATCACTGGCAGAACAGATAAATCACGAGACCAGACATTATGAAATGCTAATAAATGCCTACAAATTTCTAAGCAGTCTTTTATAACTAATTCCTCAAAGGTATAATGCTGCACAGTTATGTGCACTCCTAGTATGCGCACCCGTGGGTGGGTTGCAGATGTGCACATTCTCACTGGGGAGTGCTTGGACACCTGCCTGCGGGATATGTGGTGCTGTGGCTCTGCCTGTACCCATCCTGCTCCCTGTGACCCTGTGAGATCCATCCATGCCCCTGGGGCAGGTCTTCCCATGCCAGATACTGAGGAGAGGTGTGCAGGCTGCCAGTCCCATGTGAGAGAGCTCTGTCTGCCCCAGGAAGGCAGAGGTGGTGATGCTGGTGGGGTGGCTGCTAGCCGTGCCCAACTTGGTGTGCTGCAGCTCTTCCTTCCTTCCCCAAGGTCTGCCATTGAAAACCCAGGAAATACGCTACCCAAGTAGTTTGTTAGGTTAGAAAGCCAACATTACTTTATTTAGTGCTGAGGTACATGGGGGAACTCTACACCTATCACATACACTAATTATCAAGCTTTTAACTATTTATACATTTTAGCAAACAAATTATTGTTCATTGGCTACTGGTTACATAGTTCTCTTCTTAATTAGTATTATGTCTTCTGTAGGTTAATGATTCTCTCATTTCTCATCCTAATTAGTCTTCATGCTCATTTTCTTCTTTTGGGTCAGTGGGTTTCCTGGGTCGGTGATCCGTGGTTCAGTGGTCAGAGATCCCCCTGTCAGGATTAGCTTTTACCCACCTGGAGCTGATTTCAGCACATTTGCTGAGTTAGTTTTCTTAATTTCTTCCTTATCTTGGAAGTCCTGCGAGATATCTTTGTGGTCCATGAATTCTGCCATTAACAGTGGTACATCCTTTTTCCCAAGGAATGCTAACTTCTTCCCCCAGGTCTGAGGTCCCTGAAGAACGTCAAGCCCTAAACTTTAATTTGACGTGGACATCACCTGCAGCTTGCTTATAAGCTGTTATCTGTTTCATGGATTAAATCTCTTTTTTTCTTGGAAGATACTTATCAAATAAAATATGCTTTTATTGTACATCTTCTGTGGGTGAACTTGTACAAAAAGAATATTTTGAAAATAATTTTAGAAGTTTTTGTTTTTCTGTCAGTGTGTTAGAAATTAGATTGTTTTTTGCTGATATGACAGCCAGATAAAGCTAACATGACAGCCATCTTTACTGTTATATGTTGGGAGTGTAAGCTTTCATATTTCCCTTTTTGGATTAGGAAAATTTAAACCTTAATGGTTCAGGATTATGCTAATAATCACACCTTAACAAAATGACAACTGCCCATATGATTTATTAGTAGGTCTTGATTACACTAAAGATTATAAAAATACAGGAAGCTCTGGATAATCACTGTACTAGAGAAAGACTGTGATTCAAGCCAATTTTAAGGTCCAAAAGATGATATTTCCCTATTTACAGGTCTAGTGTCAGCACACAACATGAGGCCATGTTCAGATTTGTTTTAAGCAGCAGTTCCTACAAAGGAGCTGGTGTTAACGCTCTGCTTCTGAGCAGAGCTGAATTGGGATTCAGTACAAGAGTTGATATGTACAGATAAGGGCTGGAATAAAAAAGCCATTGCCAAGCTATGTTTGTAATCAGGTCACAAGGATCATCTGGCTATGCTCACATCTCAGATGTGTAGAAGTTTCTAAACTAGATTGTAGTTGGGCTCAAGTTTGACTCTAGGAGTAGGAGCGTACCTGACGTAAATTTTGCTTGCAAGTGTCACTCCTTCAGTTTTGAAGTCTGCTGGAATAACTGCCTACTCTAGTCACATCTGATTCTTCTGACCTTTCTTCTGCCACCTTTGACCATGGCATGGCATATTTTGGATGTGCAGCGTCATTATTCTTAGTAGACAAGCTGGTAGTTTGCCATCTGGAATTCCTGTTATGATGCTGCGACTTGTAAATTGTCCTTCCTACCACTTCTGCACTCTCGTGCATCAGTCAGTATACACAGTCTCAGCAGGTTTTTGCATTAGGAACTGTCATACCAAATTGAGACTCGAATCAGGGAAAAATAGTTTATCTGTAAACTTATCATAAGTAATAGAAGAAAAATACAGTGATGTATAACCAGTACTGTTATAGGAGAGTACACTGACAATTTTAATTGTGCTACTTCCAGTGTCTATTGATACAGTTTCAATATCACTGGATAAGTTGTGGAGTAGTAAACAAGGTTCAGAAAAGAGTTATATTTCTTCTACTTAGTGTTTCTGCAACACAAGTTCAATTTTTGCCTTAGTAAACAATTTATAGTAATAGGGAATCCACTTGGGATAATGCAGATTTTATCTTTGCTTGCCAAAAAGAAACACAATAATGAACCCTGCTTTCACACTCCCAATTTAGTAAGAAAAATAAATAAAAAGAAATTGCAATTGTTAAAAATCATTTACTCAGCAAATGTTAATGTTACTGTCCTGAGTGACAAAGGTCTTGTGAATAGATCGTTACAATATTAGCATATCAGAGTAGCTTCTTTTTCCAGAGAGATACCTTGCCAAGCATCTTAGGCCTTTGATTTAAATTTGGCTCTGCACAGTGGTACCTTACTCATTTGTTTTGAATTACTAGAGTCAAGGAAGAAAAAAAACCAATTTATTTCAAAATTTTAATTCTGTACTATTTTACTGTGCAAGCAGAAAGGGGTAAAGAAACCTGGATATTCAAACACAGCTGTTCCTTCAATCTTATTTTATTTGTCAAATATTGAGCTTGTATTATAATATGTTATGAGATGATGGAAGTTTCTTTGTCAGCAGCAATTTCATGGCTTGATACACTTTTTTTTTTTTGATCAAAACTGCATGAAAATCATGTTGATGGAATCATTTTCAAGATGCTCAAAAATGACAATGAATAAATCTATTAAATGTAAGGAAATGGATCCTGAGACTTCAAAATGGGAACCATTCCTTCATGGTGATGTCTGATAATCTCTGTATTTAAGAATCAGTCAAGCTTTCTGCTATGAGCACTGATATTTTTCCTATTTATATTTAACATCTCAGTCTATATAAGGTAAATTCCTTTGGTTTATGGATGGAATGTAACAATGGCTGTCAGCACAGATAAATACTTGGTTCATCAAAATCAAAATGTATTCATGTTTGTTTTTCAACTTAGAAGCAACACAGATGACAAAAGTCTAGCTCAAATAGTTGGTACTTTCTGAATTCTCTTACCCACACAAAAAAATAGAATCTAATAATAGTTTTAGAAGTATATCTCTGCTGGCAAAGTTTTAAGTCCTAGCAGCACATATTTGTTAGAAAAACAACCATTGACATGAGATATGAATCTTCAATAGTATTTTCTTTGAGATTTCCAGAGTTCTGTTTCACATAAAATATTTTTTGGTGTATAGTTAGGAAGATTCAATAAAAAGAGAGGAAATCAGTGCCCCCAGTGACCAGCATGTATGAGAGTACTGCATTTGCGCTGGAAAAGTTAAAAACAAAAAAACCCAGAAAGATAATAGCTGTGTTGAATAAATTAGGCTGGTGAGAACTACTTGTCATTGTCCAAAGAAATCACCAGCCTGCCATTAATAAAGGACAGGGGCAGGGGACTAGTAGGAAAGGTAAACTACAGAGCCAGAACTTCTCTTTTTCTTTGTCTTATTTTAGGCTGTCATGAAATAAGTTTTTCTCTTGAGGTTGCTGCTGGAATGCTTCATTTCCATTTTTGCTTAAAAAATATTGAAAAGAGGATTTTGAGTCTGATCTCCTACTATTCAGTGAAACAAAAACACCCATGAGATTATGGATTTCTCTAAGTTTTTGTGGTAAGTTGCAAAATGTCTTTTTTTTAATGAAGAAAAGAATATTTCATGTTTAAAACATCTGAGGATTTAAGCCATTTCCTGATCATTTGAAGTTCAGTGATCTGTAGCAGGCTAAAAATCTTTCGTGAATGGTGGGACATGAAAGTATGCGAAATAGGGGAGCAAAATCTTCTTGCAAAAAAGTGTTTTCTGTGCACCTGCCTAAGTAGCTAACTATGAAGATTAGAAGGGGTTGCAACTCTTGCAGCTGTGTTTGCTCTGTGGCGAAAAGGGACAAAGAGGAAAATGAGACTTAATCTTTTCTAAAGGAAATAAAAAAGTCTATAAAAACTATTTTTTAAAACTGTATCATTAAACAAGTGACCAAAACACAGCTAGAAGAAATTACTGGCCAGTGACAGGCTGATCAGACTAAATGACTTGCCATTCCCTATTTAGAAAAAATTGTACATGAAAGAGGAACAAACCTTTAGTACTCCACAAGACACTCATATCATTTTTGTTGTGAAAAGTTCTGAAAACATATTTTTAAAAAAAGTTATCACTTATATTAGTGCTATAAAATATGGGAGAATCAGATACTTAGATCATCTACAAGCAGGCACACAAAACAGCTTTAGAAACATCCCAGCATGATCCTGAGAAATAAAGTTTGAGCCATAGTGGTGACTGGAAAATTCTATTTCAACTTTTTGTGAATCTGTAATACTACTATTTTATTCTGAGGAATGAAAATTAAAAGTCTTGTTTGTTTTGTGTGGGTTTTTAAAATTTAAAACTTATTTTTAATTTAAAAGAAAGAAAAGAAAGAAAAATATGTATAAAAGAAAGAAAAGTATGCATAACAAGAATACTGTGAATATAATGGGAATGTAAATTCACATTTTAATTTTTAGCTAAACTTTCACTTCCTTATATATATTGACATCTCCTTCCTTAACGCTATGCATTTTAAATGCTCTCATTGGAAATAAGGAATATATATTACATACATACAAATCTCTGAAGAGCCAAAAATGTATTACAAGACAATCAGTTAATTTTTAAATCTGAAAGAAGGTGAAAAGAAAGCAATGTCTGAATAACATATAATTTTTCAAAAAAATTATTTTAACTTGCTTATTTTCTAAGTGGCAGCTGAGAATTCAAGACACAGATAGGATCTCATCTCTTTTTCTATTATGGCTTTAAGCTTTCTGTAAATCTTTTCTTGAGACAAAGTATTTCTAGATCAGGCCATTCCACTTGCATCAAATCAGTAGCATATATAATATGAGAACACTTTGGTTGTAAGTGAAACCTTTAACATTTAAACAATTATGTTGTTATTAGATAACTTTATAAGGACTGTGTAATTATCTGATATATTTTTGAATTTTTCAAAACTTTTTAACTTTATAGCTTGTGTTCAGATAGTACTAAGAGACAGCCCATGGACCATTCCTGATAGTCTGTATTCCTTCAGCTGCCTGAAATTGAAACCCAAGACAATTTTCTGGCAGAGGTGTGGGCCATTCTGTGTTCAGTTAGCATTGATACTCGGTATTGAGCTTGGATACATTTAATTTATTTTGTATATAGGTGTAAATAATCAAACACATACATACCTACATATAAAAAATAACCTAGTGTGTGGCCACCTGAAATGGAAGAACTCTCAGAGTGATTTAACCTGCATCTGAGCATCATGACATCTCCAATATACCTTTCCCCAGCGTCATACTGATGGATACGGAGGCATTATTATCCCATGTCTACAAACAGGATATAGAGAAATTCTGATTGTGAGCACATCTGCTAAAGGTATAAACCCAAGTACTGATACCTCTTTTTCTTCTGCAGTGTGGATAGAGAAGCATCAGAGTCTGTCAGTGTCTGATTATCCCAGAACTTAACTACATATACTAAACGCTCTTCAGAAAGGAGCACTTGGAAGCATTTAAAATGTGTATGAACAGCTCTACGCACAATACATGTGAACATTTAAATTTTATTAAATTAAATTTATAGGCTAAGAAATTCTAGATTTGATGATATTATTAATATATATACATACGTATGCTCCTACTTATCACTCCCTTTTAAAAACAGAGGGGCAATATGAGAAGCACCTATTTTGCTAAACAAAAAGAGAATATAGGAGAAAATAATATTTTTCATTTCATTGCAAACAAAAAAATCTAAAATAAAACAACTGCAAAGTCATCAGCTGTAATTTTCAGCTTTTCAGGATGTTATTATTTGCCAGATTTTTGAAAGGCCTCAGTTCAGTAGCTGTTGTGGTTTTTTCTAAGTTTGGCCATAAGCATTGCAGTGGGAGTGACAATATGCTGAGCTCTATTGAAATCTTGTTGATGCAGAACAATTGAAAGAAAAATTTTGGTCCTGAGCCCTTTAGAATAACAAAATCCACATTGCCAAGCTCATGGTTATAGTTTATAGCACCTGGCTCTGCTCTGGTTCAAAAAAATTGTATATCATTCTGGATATAAGGAAGCATTTAACCATATAATTGATCTTAGATATAACCTGGAGGGGAAAAAAAATCCCTAAGGTCAACTTTCTTATATTAACCAGATGTTGATATAAAGCATTACAAGACTAAGTGCAAAATCTGGAATGCTTCTAGTTAAAAGTGTAGGATTTTTGTTACGTTATGTTATTTTCGTATTTAGTTCTTGGGTTTTTTTCAGTTTATAAAAAGAAGAGGACAGAAAGAAGAAAAGAATTAAGCCAAACAGCAGGTAAGAAGCAAAGCTATCTAAATAAGATTAGGGATGATGTCTTAAAACCAGAAAAGTTTTTTTTAAGTAATTGTGTTCTCATTTTAGAAATGTTAAAAATTTTCCAAATTTTTTCTGTGTTTGAATTTTCAAAGCATTAAGGATAGTACATTTAATGCTTTGGTAGTCCACAACATAAATGCTCCTTAACACTTTTCCCACATAAATTTTCTTCTCATACTGTCTGCCTAATCACCAGCCTTTGTAATTTATTTCTTCTTCATCTGTGTTTAATTGGTACCTTCACACCTTGAATATGAATGTTGTTCTGAACTTCTTGCTTTTTACATCCTTCCCCTTAATGCCAAAGCACAGACAAGGACAACATAGGTAATAAAGACCCATATGATAGAGATGATATGACTTTAGGAGGGATATGAAAGAGATCCAAAAATCTTGACAAGCTTAATGAAAATGATTAAGAAACAATCACTTCACTCTTTTACTCATAATAAACTCAGAGACATCTAGTAAAGTTAGATCATGGGTTCAGAGCAAGCAGAAGGGATTTTTGTTTAATTAAATGTGAAACTCATTGCCACAGGATCCAGTGGATGCCAACTTTGTCCTTTTTTTCAATTTTTTGGCAAAAAAAAATGTTACTTTGAATGTTACTTTGTTATTGTGTTACTTTGAAAAGATAGTGAGCAGATCAAGTGGAACTTGAAGAGAAAAGGACAGGTTGCACTTTCCTCTGCTGAGTACGATCAGGCTAGGGTGATCAGGGAGAAGGCAATGGCCTTTCAAACATCAAAATCCAGCAGTAAGGTAGAGATAATCACTATCAAACTACAGAAGGTACTGTTACTTTATGAGATTAAGAAAATCACAGAGAACAATGGCAAGAATACCAGAAATCTTTGTTAACGTGAATATATTGTTAATAAGTATGTCAAACCATAGCAACCTAGAAGTAGTGTAATATCTCATATTCATGATTAAGATAAAGATTGTTGAGTCATTTGAATTGAACAAGCCATTGACCAGTTGCTGGTCAGTGAAGAGTAAAAAGACTGAATAGTTTCTATTCTGACCTTCTAAAGGTGGAAATCTAAAACCAAAAGGAAGAAGAGGAAACTCTCCACATAATTTATACATTATGTTTTGGGTTTTTATTTGTAGGAATAATTTGATACATATGTGTTGTCTGTTTTACACATGAGGCTATGTGTGCCCACCACTAAGACCAGGAATCCACCTTCAGGGAATGGAGGTCAATTCCACAAACACTGCATGGGAATTAATTTTGGGGTTTACACATCTTTGGAATCAGACAAACCAGAGGATTTGTGTGGCTCTCCCTCTATCAGCAGAGCAGAGCCTAAGATTTTTTGCAACACCCCTAGACCAGTCAATCAATTTATGTGAACCCCAACTTTGGAAATGACCTTGTACCTTAATACTTGTCCCCTGATGGTTAAAAGGTAAATTGCCTTTGAAATGGAGGGCCCATTGCCTATTAATAAAGGGAAAATCTGGGGCTATGGAATGCCCCTGGCTCCCACATGAGGTAGGACTAAACAATATGTATTTTGAATATTATAATAACATAGTAGGATTTCAGGGTCAGAATACACATAACTCATCACACCTGGAAGTCAATGTCTGCTAAACTCTGGGGAGACTGGTGTATGTGGGATGATCTAGGAAGGTATGCTATTACCAGGGTTGTATAGAATTCAGAAATTCGTAACTAATAGGCTCCTCGTCAGTCTTTTTTGATCCCATTAAGACAAACAGATTATTTAAAAATATAGAATTATCCAGGAGGGCAGGAACATTACCTATAAATTCTTCCAACTACATGTGGATGTGGTCCAGACAGAACCCTATTTTAAAGCCTTTGAAGTACACAAACACCCCCTCAACAAACCTGTTCACACTTGTCCACACAAGTCCAACAGGTATCAAAATGGCTTTAAAAATTTGCTTAGCATTAGATAACCAGCCTACCTACTGCACTGTGAAATACTCCTCTAGACTCCTGGTATCTTGGCTGCTTGAAATGTTTCTGGGCTTCCATCTCTGCTTGTAGCAAATGTGTCCAGTTTAGTTATAGATTATGGCTGCTTTATTGACATGAACTTGTGGACATCTATTTATTAAAATGTAGACATATATTATAAAAGGGAAAGATAGAAGAAAATAAGCAAATATTCACCAATCTCCAGAAAAGAAAAAAGCGGGTACAATGAAAATATTTTGTACATGCTTCTTTGTTGATTGTCATATATGCTTTGCAATGTACAAAGCTGATTATTCTTTAAATTCAATCTACCTGAAAATTTACATTTTAACATGACCATTCAAATGATATATTAGAGGTGAAAAAAAATTTGCAAATGTATTTCACAGCTCTGCTTTTCTGTTCAAGATGAACAGAAAAGAAGCCAACAAAGCATTTTTGCTGTGATTACTTCAGACCCCGGAGCTGCATACTACATTTGTAAGTCCTCTGTTACATCAAAATGACAACCCACTGAAAATTTTGTTATGTTGCATTAAAAATATTTCAATGCAGTCATTCTGTGGTTAAATAGGATTTGGGAAATATTACATCTAATGGTAGAAAATAATTTTCTGGGCCATACTGGCTCATACTAGACTATCTGCCCCACAGTAAAAATCTGAGATGTCTTGAATTTCTCTTCATCCAGAATCGGGTGTATGAAAATGTGACTACTTTTATCTAGTGTTGAAAGAAGCCTGAAATGGAAAAGGTTAAGTGGCACATAATAACTGCCATGTATTAAAAGGGATGTACACTGCTGAAGCACCTATAAGTAGGATGTAAGATACTGTGAAATTTCTGCTTTCCTCCTTTAGGCTTTTGGTTAGACAACAATGAATTTTCTTATTCTATTGATAGATTTATTTAATGTAATTAATAATAATGTAATGAAAATAATTCTTTCATTCTATTAAATTATTTCAATAATATCAAAGTAAAATTAGAATAATGAGAGAATGTTTAGTGTGTTAATTTTCAAATATGCTTACAAAAAGAAAGGGAAATCTATTCAGATCAAGCCAAAGGAATATGCTAAGAATATTTAACTGAAATCTGTATATCTCAGTGTAAATATTCTTGAGTAATACTTCTTTCTTTTCATGCTAAACAAGCAGAAAAGTAAAATGCTATGGTTGACGCTTCCAGTTTAGGAATTCTAAGTGTGGACTGACAAACCACCTTGTCAGTTTTGCTAATGCACTAAATGGGGCCAGGTTTTCACCATTTAGGCTTCCTTCAAAAAAAAGCCCTTTGGATATTTGAAGGAGCTACTACTTAAGCCACACAACCAATTCTGATAAGGACCAGTAATAATGGAGTGAACTAATCATCTGGTAGTTATGTCAATTTAATAACTCTGTGCACAACACGTGCATATCTAGATCACTCTTAGAAAATAATTGTTAGACAAAGACTACTCAACAGTGAACCTCACATCTTATCTGAAGAGAATGGTATACTCTTAGAATCATATAGACCTGATATCCTGGTTTGAGACAAATTGGAGGAAAAATGTCCTCTGATAGAAGGTAGGTTTCAGCTGCCCCTCCCCCACCAAGTTCAGAAAGAATTTTCCTCAGAAGAAAGTGAAAGAAAAAACTATTTATTTAACACTTAAAGTGCACACAAGCATGCAAAAAAAAAAAAAAATAAAAAGAATAATGCTAAATAATAAAACCTCTCCCTGTGGAGAGAACCTGGGTAGATTTCAGAGTCCTTTGTGGGTGTGGCTTTCTCCGCTCTGGAGCTGGGGTTTGGCTTGGGCCCCTCCAGGCCAGCTGTGTAGGGTCTCCCAGTGTGTTCTGGTGCTGTTGAACACTCCAGAAGAGAAGAAGAAACCAAAGTCGCAGGAAAACCTTTTTCCTCAGTTTATAAACGAGAAGCTAGCTAAAAAAGCAAGAGAATGCCACCTTCTTCCCTGCTGCAGAAGAGGAGCAGCTGGGCAGAAGAAGCCAGCGAGCTTATCTCTGTTTTTGAATACAGTGCCGGAGGAATTCCACCGACTCTCCCCTGCCTGTCTTAAAGGCCTGCCTCAAAGCTACAGAAAAGGACACAGATTCATGTCTAGGCATAGAACAGGCGATAGGGGATACACAACATAAAGTCATCCCAAGACACCTGAGCACAGCTGAATGATAAATGAATAAGACAACTGTCCTTGTAAACCCTAAACCAGATATAATTTTGAAAAAAAGCTGTGGTCTAAAGTTGTCTTGAGACATCCCAGAAATATTTCTTGATACATTTGTAGATCTCCAGATCTGAGCATGGTTTTATTTGATTTTGAATCTATTATTTTTTAAGCTACCTAAATGCAGAAACATAATGAGGAAAGGATGAATTGTTTATTTGGGGTTTTTTTGTCTTGTGACATTCACTAAAAAATTCAAATAAATCTTCCCCGAGGACAGTCTGGATATCTAATTAACCTCTGTAGAGCATATGTTTTTGTTACAGAAGATTCCAATATTTTAAAAATCATTGCATCTTTTATCTTTTCCTGACTCATCTCTTTGTTTCAAAGAATGTGTTTCTCTGCCTGTGTGGCTTTCAGAAGACATATTTTCCACTTTCCCTTCCTAGTAGTTGCTTGGCAGGAGTGACCATTAAGCAGAAACATAATGAGGAAAGGATGAACCAGTACAGTTGAGTGTCCTAAACTGTGAGTTTAATTATTGAAGAAAACTCATGAGAAGGAACGGCCTCTAGGGGAATATCACATGCACGGCTCAATAATCCTAATCAATCTAATTAAATTTCTGTGAAATAAGCATTTTTAAAGGATTTCCAGAGGTCCAGTAAATTTGTCTTATTGTTTAGTGTTGCAGGCACTACCTTTAATCAGGGAATGTTTCTCAAACGTTGCAATGAATAATGCATCAGATTTGAATGTAAAAGTCTTTGCACAGAACCACTGCAATGGCATAGCAGAGAATACTTTCCTTTTGAGAGCAGACTTGTGGATGTAATTTCCTGATGCCTTGTGGTGGGTTGACCCTGGCTGGACATCAGGTGCCTGTCTAAATTGTTCTATCCCTTCCCACCTCAGTTGGAAAAGAAGAGAAAAGACATAAGGACGGTCTCATGGGTTGAGATAAAGAGAGATCACTCATCAGTTACAGTCATAGGTAAAAAAAGACTCAGCTTGGGGAAAAATAATTTAATATATTACCAGTCAAATCAGAGAAAGGTAATGAAAAATAGAGCAAAATCTTAAATAAACACCTTCTCTCCATATCTTTCTTCTTCCAGGGCTCAGCTTCACTCACAATTTCTCTACCTGCTCACCCCCAGTGACACCAAGGGACAGAAAAGGGGGTTGCGTGTCACACATTGTCTCTGCTGCTCCTTCCACATTAGGGTCATGTGGGACTGAGTCAAAGGCCTTATAGACACCTAGGTAGATGACATCAGTCAATTTTCCCTTTTTGATCATTGCAGTCAGTCCATCATAGACGTCCACCAGTTCGGTCAGGAAGAATTTGGCTTTAAGGAAGCCATGCTGGCTGCCTCAGATGCTCTCCTTGTCTTGTGTGAGCTTTAACGTTTCATCTATGAGGATCTGCTCCATGAACTTCCCAGGCAAAAAGGTGAGGCTTACTGATCTGTAGTTCCCTGGGTCTTCCTTTATGCTCTTTGTAAAATTCAGAGTGATGTTTCCCTTTTTCCAGTCACCAGGGACTTTGCCTGTCTGCCATGACTTTTCAAATGTAATGGGGAGTGTCTGAGCAACATTAGCCAGCTCCCTCAGAATCCTGGGATGCACTTCCTCAGATCCCATGACTTGTGACTAATCACTTTCATCAAGGGGTCCCTAACCTGTTGTTAGATTACAGTGAAAGGCACTTTGCTCCCCCGCTGCCACCTAGAGGTTCAGGTACTTGAGAGACATGGGAAACCTGACTGCCAGAGAAGACTGAGGTGAAGAACTCAATGAGTACCTCAGCCTTCTCCATATCTGTAATTACCAATTCTCCCTTCTCACTCATCGTGTGAGTTTACTGTTTCATTCTACTTGGATTTTCCTTGGGCTTTTTTTCCTAACCTATGAATTTAGAGATTCATTTCCTATTATTCTCCTTCACATCCCTTAACAAGTCCCTTTCCAGTGGTGCCTTAGCTTTCCATATCGCATACCTACACATTCAAACTGCATTCCTGTTCTTTTCCTGGGTCACATATCCTTACTTCCACTGGCTGTGCATTTCCTTCTTACTCCTCTGTGTGAGAAGAAGATCCTTGCTCAGCCATATCAAGTTCTGGCCTGCCTTGTCTTACTTTTTAAACACCAACATGAAGAGCTCCTGTGCTCCAAGAAAAGTGGCCTAAAGTTCTGGGTTCTGTCTTTATTATTTTCCAGGTCCCTGTTCCTCAAGATCATGAACTCAACCAAGGCACAGTCGCTACAGCCCAGGCTGGCACCAATCTAAACCTCTTTAGTGAGTTCAGGTGAACTAGTGAGCACCAGGTCTGGTAACACTTCTTCTCTGGTTGGTTTGTGTAATGATTGGAACAGAAAGTTGACTTGATGCATTCCAAGAGCCCCCTGGATTTCTTTTCAGTCCAGCCAGCTGTATTGCTTTTCCAGCAGACATCCAGTTGGTTGAAATGCCCTGTTAGGTTGAACAGTTGGTTCCTGAAGGACTTCATTCATTGAAAGGGTCTATGCTGAAGCAGTCTGTTAAAAGCCGCAGCCCATGGGAAGGACTTATGCTGCAAAGTTGTTGAAGGACTGTCTTTCATGGGAGGGATCCCATGCTGGGGCAGGGGAAGAGTGTGACAAGTCCTCCCACTGAGAAGGAAGGAGCAGCAGAGTCAATGTGTCACCTGACTACAAACCCCATTCCCTATCCCCCATCCCCCTGCACTGCTGGAGGGAAGAAGGTTAGGAATTCCAGAGTGAAGTTGAGCCTGGGAAGAAGGGAAGCATGGGGGAAGGTGTTTATCTAAGATTCAGCTCTATTTCTCATCCTACTCTGACTTGATTGGTAATGTATTTATTTTTCCTCAAGTCAGGTCTGTTTTGTTTGTGATTGTAGACTGACCTCTACCTGTCCTGATGTCGACCCATGAGCCTTTCATTATATTTTCTCCCTGTCCAGCTGAGGAGGGGAGTGATAGAGCAGCTTTGGTGGGCATATGACATCCAGCCAGCATCAACCCACCACAGAATCAAAGATCAAAGTCTTGTACAATGTCAAAATTCTGCCAGCAGCTTAGTCTTAGTCAAGACAGCTAGAGGATTGAAGAAGAGAAAAGCTGACATGCAGAACGATGACATTACCCACACTATTAAACAATCCAACAGTTTTTTACTCTAAATGCAAATTTCTTCATACAGTCTTATCAAACAGCCTTATTAAAGGCGTCAGTCATAAGCAAAAATGAGATCTGCATAAGCAATCAATAATTAAAAGCAGGTGTTTTCTGTGCCTTTCATAAAAAAATAAATAAAATTATAAAGTAATAGAAAATTTAATTTTGATAATTAATTACATGTGTATGTGTTTTTTTGGTTTCTAATTGATTTGGTCATGAGTCTTTTCCTCTATAGAACCTTTGGTTTAAGGCATAATCCCCCAAGATGGCTTACTTTAGGTGAAGTTACTTTTGCTCTGTTGCAATTACTTTCTACAGAAATTTTTAACATGAGAGGATTTGTGATACTTGAATTTAAAAAGAAAAAACCCAAAGCAAGAAAAGCCTGGCTTTTACTGGCTAAAGGGTATTGAAATTCAGAAGAATAAGGTACCAAATATAAAAAGGTAAAAATGCAAGGGGTGAAAAAAATTCACCTGTAGAAAACTGAAAGTAAATTCCATATTACACATAGCAGCATTATTCAGTTCCACAGGACACTAGGTTTGGGAAATATGAAAAATAGGGATTACAAAGCATATATTTAAGCTACATCTTTCCTCCTCCCTCTTCTCCCTCCTTGAATTCCCATCTATGCATTCCTCAGTATTTCAAATTAATGGTAGATGTACATCAGAATGCAAATTTCCTCAGTTCAACTTAGAATTAAAAAGAAAACTTGAATTTTAGAACTTAACTTCCTGTAAGTTTGAATCATATTCCCATTATCCCAATGAGGATTGATTTCTATTAAAATTCCAGCCCATTTTAGTCTTTGTAATGAGCCTAAAATAGCTGCCAGCTTGCAATGCTGGAATTAATGATTATCGAATATAACACAAAATGTATTTCCATATTTTGTATTGCTTAAATGATTTCATCTCAGATGTAGTATGATTCTTTTTAGAGATGACTACTTCTATTTAATCTCTTTTCCAATTTTAATTTGAATTTCATATTGTTCCTGACTGTTTAATGAATATTTTGGGACATGGCCATAGTGTTGTTAATTATACCGGAGACTGAGTATAATTAATTCTTTTGGACCCAAAGTCAGCTAGTTAATCGATTTCTGATGAAACTGAAGATTAAACACAGATACTTCACTTCTTCCTTCATTCATTTTAATTTTTCCCTCTTTGAATTCCATCAGATTACTTTGGGAAGTCATTTCTGGCAAATCAATTTGTAGACCTATTTGGTGTATTATCCAGATGTTAATAGACGGATGATCCACTCAGGCCAGTCACCTTCCTATCAATTTTATTTTTTTAATTTTTAAAGAAAATCTTTTGATTCTTTTCAGATTTACTAGCTTTATTTTTAATTCATATTTAAATGATTCTTTACTGCCTTTTAACAGAATAAAAAGAGATCCTCAAAAGACCAGACAACTCACAAAATGAAAACACTGTAGTGATGTAGAAGACATTCCTCATATTAGTGAGGTATCAACTCATGTGGCTAAATTTGATTTTAGGGAATGGCCTTTAAAGGCTCAAATGAAAAAGAAAAACATACATTAGTATGTCCAGGAGTTGCTGTCACATTTTGTCCCCTTTCTATGCTGTAAATAATGGTACATTTTAATTTTTGATGGTGGGAGAAGCTCTAAAGGCTATAAAGAGATAATCAAAAAAAAGGAAAATTTAAAAATTTAAAATAGAAAGAGGACTTCCAGTCAATGAGGGAAACCTTGTGCATTTTTCATTTATTACTTTATTATTATAGTAACAGATATGTCTAATTTGCTACTTTCATACTGCAATGGCTCATGATCCAAATGTACTCTTGCACTGTATTCAATATCCTAAGACAGCTTGTGGTGCTGTTAATTTATAGGCAAGTGAGGGAAAAGCATGTGTACCAGGTGATTTGTTATCTATAATTTCTGGAAAACTAGAGCCAGCAATAAAATATTTAACAATGGCTGCTTACATAAATTAATCCTTTCTGAACAAGATATGTAAACATATAATTCAAACTCCTCAGCACTTGAGCAATTTATATGTTAAATTTATATTAAATGCATTACTGAATAAAAGCATCACTATTAATTCAAAAATAGTTTCTGTTTCTCAGACCAATATCAGATGTGCATGCTCTTTATTCGGAACTGTACTGTTTAACATTCAAACAGAAACTTTGTCAGTCTGTAGAAACAAAGACTTCACCAGATTAAAAGCTATTCAGTTTCTAATTAACGTTCTTTGATATAATTTTGGCAAACTTTCTGCATTTTTATAGCTGTCAGTGGTTAATGTAAAATTTTGTTCCCACAGAACTTAACTTTACATTTTAAATGAAGTGAAATGTTAATAGTTTATCATAATATAAAGGCTTTCTAAGTTCAGCCTTCTTTATGGGAAATGTGAGTAAATATTGAACAGTCATTGAAATGTAAGAGGAAAAAACTTCAAAATTTTGCATCTAAGTTTCACATTATAGAACTGCAGAGTGCTAGGTAAGGAAAATATTTGGTCTCAAAATTATGACACGAAGAGAAGTCTAATGAGAGTAATGAGGGATGTTTGGACTTGTGAATACCTCCACTTATGAAAAAAGCTTATCTTCAAGACTTGCTCTAGGACATCATAAAAATAATTATCAATTTTTTCTAGGCTCAAAACAGCTTACTCTAAATAGTTGTCTAAGCTATCTGAATCTGGGAAGATTAAAGTGTTAGAATATAGAATGCCTCTTTACAACCTTCTTATCCCTGAGGTCTAAACAATGTGTGAATAGATGATTAGGTCTTCAGACTCATGAAAGTCTACACATTTATTCTTGATGTGTTATAAAACAGAAATTTAGTCCTGTGTCTAGAAAAACATGTGTACTTCCACAGTGTTTTGGTGGTTTGACTGGACACTACTATGGCCATTGTGAAATTAAAGATTATGGAATATTATGAATTATGACCATTTATGAAATATTATTTGAATATTAAATTAGATTTTTTTAATTAATAAAATGGCAGGGAGATAATTTGAAGTAATCCAAGGTACTCCATTTTATGGCCTGTGTTCTTTCCTTTTCAATGGCAAAAACTCCTGTTTGTGTTTGTGTTACCTGCAGAGATTTTGAGAATTAGGGAGTTAGACTTTACGTGCTGTTAAATTCACATTTGTAGTGACATTTAAAGCTAGGAGATCAAAGAAGTGAATTTTAATGACACTTCTGTTTTGCAGCTATTCTCACATTACCCAGCTATAAATGGACAGCTGATTGTATGCATAGAGTTACTGAATGTGAGATAAACAGCAAAATATAATGCTAACTACATTTTCCCCTTCCTTTTCCTTCCCACAGTTTCACCCCAGGTCAGGGTAGTTTGATCATATTATATTGATACCTGAACTCTAATGAACATCTGACCATATTATTAATTCAGAAGTACCTAGTTAATATTCAGTGGAATAGAGTGTCTCTTTCTATTTCTATTCTTGGCTTTTAATATGTGTTTACCTAAATAAATTAGATGGAAATAGTAGGAGGATCTGCTGAGTTGTGGGTGTTCCCTTTTTAATGAAAGAAGAAAATTCAATTAGACTACTTATCATATAATCAAAACTGATTTTCTACTTTATGTAGAAAATGTCAACAGATAATATAATTTTGTTTATTTACACCTTTCATAAGAAAAACAGAAGAAATCACCATTAATTCTAGCAAACCAAATCAAAAACCAGTAAATTATCTGCTGCAGTACACTTGCCACAATGCAGATTGCAATAAATCAATACTGTTAAGACTCATAAGCAAAGGATAACCCTCTGTCCTGGCACTTTGTCTTTCCACTGCTGCATTTCCTTAATTTATCTTTCTAATAGTAATTATAGTTATGCTGCTGCTGCTGATGATGACGATGACGATGATGGCAGCAGTGATAACAGTAACAGCTGGTGTGGTAGAAGTTACTGCAAGCAAAATTAGTTTCATTCATTTAAAAAATAATCTGATCCATCCAACTGCTGAATATTGCTAAATGAAGCTATTGGTTACAGTATGTTCCAAAAGACTAAAAACAAAAGCATTGCAAAATTCTGTGTTAAAAATGCTGAGAAGAACTACAGATTTTCCAGCTACTTTTGTTGCCTACAGCCAGCTTCAGACTTTGGTACATTGGAGGTCAGGACTATGGATCTGAATATGTGCAATGAACCTTAATTTTGCTCTCTGGCTTGTTTTAATTTTGCAGACGCCAAATATAGACAAAAACTTATCTAAAAATCAAACTGTATACTCTGTCTTTAATTAACTCATTGTTTCTTCTCTGCAAAGAGATAGTGATTATTTGATGAGATTGTTGTACAATTGATATGCATTTCATACCAAAGGGAACTGTTTCAAGGTTTCTGTCTTTATTTTCAATTTTTTCATAGGATGGCCTTAAATGCACCAAAAAGGTTATGATCATATTTTCTTATGTAAAACTACACTTCAAGCTGTCTAACAAAATGACCCTTTGGATAAGGAGGGGGAAAAAAAACAAAGAAACTCAAACAGTGCACTAGGCAAAAAAACAGTCAAGCCAAACCAGAATCTAGACATAAAAATACATTCTCAAAGAGTAAAAATGAGGAGCTCTGAAGTTTATTTTCAAAGACTACGATTTGTTTGCTACACACAACTGTTTCTTGAAATTTATCAAAAGCAAACTGCCAAAATAGAAGGACTGGTATTACTACCAGCAGTGCTATAATTAATAATTTTGCCAACTCTAGATTTACCAGTCCTTCACTTTCATTATTGGTCCTTTATCAAGAATTCATTCCTATGCTTAGTTCTTTACCAACATCACTCTACTTTTTTCCCCCTAATTAGATTCCTTATTCATCTGTTGGAGGCTGAAGTTTCAAAGATGAAGGTTTCTTGGGAAAAAAGCATTTTTACTAAAAGGTTAAGTTGAAGGAGCATCACTATGTTACATATGTTATTAAGCATAATGTTATAAGAGAGCTCCTCACTTCAAAGAGAAGAAATTGCCTAAATATTCAGTACCTTTGCTCAGAATTACTGAGGGATTCAAACTATAACTGTGTAGAAACCCAGAAACCCTTCTATGGACATAACCTAGAGCTCCCTGGTCCCAAATTCTCTGAACCAGTGAGTTCCTTGACTGCTCTTATTTTTGGGGTCCCCTTGGTGTAGATTACTTCCAGCATTTATTTCAGTGCAAAACTCACCTTCACAGTGATAGAAGATGAGTCCCACTAAAAGATGAAATTACAGCCTAGAGAAGAGAGCAATGTCCTGGAGGCAGCTCTCTCTCCAGGCTGGACTGCACCATGAGTCAGATGGTTATTATATAAAACACCACTGTGAGTTGCTTAAAATAAAACAATTACAAAATTTCTGAAAGGGGAGCTCTAAGTGCTTGGTCACAACACTTTAAAGATACCCATATTCAAAGAAGAGGAAATTTAGGTTAGTCCTTTGTTTTCTATTACATGTATTCCTTATTAACATATAATTCTGGGAGGACAGCAAACTCTTTCCACTCATTTCTTATAAACTCTGGCAGTGCTAGGATGTCCTTACAAATCTGGCAGTGCAAAGTGCTGGATATGTCTCATCCAGCCATTATTATCCAAGAAAGTCCCTACAAAACAGACAGAACGAACTTGTATTTCACCGAGAAACGTATTTGCAAGCCAGAAGAGACTCATTGACAAAACATTTTTTACAAAAACTATTCTTCATCTGAACTCGTTTTAAAACTAGCTGCTATTCGAAGCTTAAAATATTGTACTGATCATGTCAATTTCGTACAGAAAACTTACCAAAAATCTGTCTCCCATCCTAATCTAAATTTTAACAAAAATATTTAATGAGAGGAGGCAGGACAGTGATTATAAAGGAATCCATTTCCATATGAGATGTGAATGTTTGCATTTAATTTTTATGAGGATAAATATTGAACACCTGACGCCTTACAAAATTAATTGTCTAATGCTGGATAGATCAGCTAATATCATTATGGAAATTTCTGAGTGATATACTTGCAATTGTCATGCATATTGCAATAACACAGTGCAGTGGGAACTCTTATTTGCCATGGCAACCATTAATTGGATATGCAGGAGGTGGTGTTTTGCTTTAAATAAATCTGACTGGGTCAGCAATTGAATGTTTCAAATACATGATTTATATTTTACACAATTTTTCACATTTTTTTCCTGGGTTTGGATTATATTTTTTTTTGTATCTATGTGTTCCTCAGAAACAAATGGGATAAAATTGAGTGGAACCCTGGGACATTTTGTTTTATGATTATTTTTGTGAATGCACATTTTGTATTTCTAAGTCTGACAAATAAAAGCTGATTGTAATTACATTTGTGTTCCTGCCGTGTGTTCTCAGGCCTCTTTCTCCATTGTTTCTTTCTCATGTGACTATTATTATGGATCAAATAGCTGCTTTGCATAAATCATTTCCATAAAAATGTACATTTGGTTTTTGATTTGCAGGGAGTTTGACACAGGAGACAGTCTTTTTGCATATCACACTGAGATTTTCAGTAAAATACATTGGGATGTATATACGAAAAAGAACTTCCAAAGACATGAATCCTAAGCAAATACTCAAAGAGAAATTATTAAAATCTGAGGACAATAGATATTTCAAAGCAGGAAAGTGTGAAGTGCAAAGAAGAGGTTCTTCTTTGAATTATGCCTTCCATGGCATATTCACCAATAATTTGTTTAGAAAGGGTATGACCATTTCTGTGTTAAACTCTGAAGGCATTTATAAATGTGAATAATTTTATACAAGTGATTAGTTGTGCTTAAGCCAAGGAAGACGACTACAGTATTCACGATCATAATTATTTCTTTGCTTACCTGTGGAGGTTTCTTATGACATTAATACATCAATATTCCCTAATATATTGATATGAATATTTTAATATTTTCCTGGTTTAGGAAAGCATCTGGATTCAATACTGGATAATAAAAAATATCTCCCTAATTTTAGTCAATGAAGATATTGATGCTTCAGATTTAGTCCACATAGCTTCATCCTGGAGAACAGTCCATGACTTTGTCAGATTCTTAGGCATGTCACTACTCAGAGGCCTGAACCCAGCCCCAGAGCAGAATTTGGAGCAGGGTGTGTGCAAAGTACTGGGTACTCTGTGTGGATCAAAACACGAGTTCTCTAGGCTGAGGAAGACTTATTTATAACCACCTGCAGTCTTTTTTTTTTAAAGATGTGGTGGAAGTGGCATAGTTTTTGGGGGGTTTTTGGATTTTTTCTGTTTGCTTGTTTTCCTAAGTAGAAGTATTATCATGTAATTTTTTAATATATATAGTTTAATAAGTAGGTAAGTCTCCCAAAACTGAATTCTTATGCCATTGCTTACCTGACAGAACCCAGCTGAGCAGGGAGTAGACCATCATACTTTCTCTTTTTCTGTGGAAACCAAAACACCCTATCCCAGTCAATATTCCCCTGCTATACAAGGGGTATATTTCCTTCTTATGCAATGCAGCATTGAACCATACAGCCATAATGTTCTGAGAATGGTCTTTTGGATTGGGCATCTCAGAAGATACAGGGTGTGAAACTTATATTTAGCATTTGAATACTTTATTCCTTAAAGTGGCTTGAGTGTATGCGAATTTATGTGTTTTCCAGATTCTTTCCAGAGTCATAGCCATAATATTTTTATGTTATGAGAAAAATGACCCATTTAACTGCATGATCTTTGATTAAAAGTCTTTTTTTTTAATAGATAGTAATTTTCATATCAAGCAAAATGCTTAAGTGAATTTAGTCTTGATACAAAAGAAACTATCTCTAACAGTTTTGTTCTAAGCATAATAAAGTCATATTAATTTTAATTGAAGTCATCACTAACATGTATTGAGCTGAAATGCTGATGAAGAGCTACAGTGGTCAAGAAGTCATGATGATGGCACAAAATTTTCTGGTTTTAAGATAACCTGTCATGCAAGCCGTTATAACAGAATCCATATAAAAATGTAAGCCTAACCTTCTAAATTATTCCATCACATTAACCCTAAATTATCCCTTCTTGTCCATGATAACAAATATAAAATCAAGGAGAGATATGGAAGGAGTGACCAGGTTTAATTAAACAAGGAAATTGGTAGTAAATAAAACATTACTTATGACCATTTTCAGCCAGTGGAACAAATATTTACATTGAATTTACTGTAAGCTGTTCTATTCCTAAGAAATTCGGCAGATTTGAATGTTTTAGGTTTTTCCCTTAAAGCTTGTTATTTCTTTTTCTTCTTTTTTGAGGTATTATTAAATACATGGTCCAACCTGTGTTTTAATGGATACCTACAAATCAACAGTTTCAAAAGTGGTGTACTCTTGGCTGCCTGGCTTACCCATAAACAATCAGATAATTAGCAACAGGAGTTCAGCACAATTGTACTCTAACACACAGGAAAGGATCTCAATGCTTATGTGCATCAAAGACCTTAACAATTATGACATCATTTTATATATTTATTTGGCCTCAATAGTGTCATAGCTTTTAATAATACTGCAGTGTGAGACAAGATCTTACTATTATCCTAGAGAGGCCTCCCATGTAAATGAAGAGTCCTCTTGATATCTTGATTTGTTCTCAAATTTCAAATATTCGGGAAGGTTACAAATATGTAATTGCCTGGTTTTCAGTCAATACTTTTAATTTATTCNATTTCAAACTAGTACAACTTTTAATTTATTTTCCCTCTGGAAAAAAAAGGAAGAAAAACAGCAAAAGAAAAGAAAGAAAGAAGGTTTTGTTAAATTGTTGTTTTGGGGTGTTTAAATGCAATATTTGAACAAAAATACATTTAATTTATTTGCCAGCTCTTTTTTTTCTGTGTGAAATGCATCAGTTCTTTGGGGGATTATTGCTGTCATCCATGCAGCAGTCATTTCAGAGAATGTGACATTACTTGTTTAGAATTCAATTATGTTTTCTTTCATGTCAAACAACATTAAATGATCATTTGAATTTTGGTCCTTTGACATCAGTAATTGTTACAATTTATGGCAGATGACTCCTCAGATGTCAGAAGTTTGGGCCAGTGGAGAAAAATCTTTTTACTTTTCATGTAGATAACAACTGACAATCAAGATGATTCAGAAATGCCTATTACAGTGGAAATAGTCTTTATTCATTTAATTTCTCCCTAAAGAGCTGGCCAGAAGTTTGGTTGTGCACTCATTCATTTTAAAAGACAAACATTTTCATGACATGTAAATTGGTAGCTGGTTTTCTTCACTCAGGAACCTCCTGCATGGCCATCCATAACAATCTTTCTTGCCTTCCTTCCTCTTTCACCAGGTTCTTGGTCACACCTTCCAACGACAAGGACCTTCACATTGAATGCCTCTCTTTCATCAGGTTAATTTGTTGGTGCTGACATTCTCACCCATTTTCTAGTATGAGTTGATGCATAGCTGATAGTTAGGGCTCTTTGAGAGTTGTCTAACACATGGTAGAAGGGAAAAGATGTTAAAGCGAATCAATGCATTGGCCCCACAGCTGAATGAGGGTGTGCAAATTTATTTTAAAATGAAATGTATATAACCCCTTAAATTTCCATCTAGTGTTTGGGAAATTTTATAGAGGTACTGGTAAAATGTTCTTCCCTTTTATTTTCCTTTTCCTTCATTTTTTCCCTTCCTTTACCTATCTGAAATGAGAATTACTTTATGATGCAGATCTTGCTACAGTCATGTTTGCCTACTTTATTTCTGGGTTAATGATCTACGCAGGATGGATTTCAATGCTTTTTAGAAAATACAGCTGTTCAAATTCAGAAAGGTTGGTTATTAGTTGCTGTAATTTATTAAGGGGATTATACTTGTGGTCTTTCATCCATACTTATTTAACTTAGTTTCTACAGAGTTTTTAAAAGTTAATTGGTTTTGACCTAGTTCTCCCAGAAGTGTAGACTTTTGAATTCATGAAAATTAGTTAGAGAACCTGTTGCCTTTTAACAGAAAATAGGTGTCTTTTCCTTGACCCTTTTGAAATCTCCCCCAATAATTTAACATGATTTTTTAAAAGAAATTACTCTTTCACGAGATATAGCATTAAAATTATCACCAACTTTGGTACATTTCTTGTTTCATATAATCTCCTTTTCAGAGCTGCTTTTTCTTAGTCATTAGCCTCCTCAATTTGTGTATCTTTAGGACATTTTGCAAAACTCATTAGTTTTCACAAGTATTAAAAAAAAAAAAAAGGCTGAAGGCTTTTTTTTTTTCTTTGCATGGATATTAGTAGTGCATACTTGCAGCCCAGATAACCAACTGCATCTTGGGCTGCACCAAAAGCAGCATGACCAGCAGGTTCAGGGGGTGATTCTGCCTCTCTACTGTCCTCATGAGACCCTGCCTGGAGTGTTGCATCCAGCTCTGGGGGTCCCAGCATAAGTAGGACACAGACCTACTGGAGTGAGCTCAGATGAGGACCACAGAGATGATCAGAGGGCTGGAGCACTGCTCCTACACACACAGGCTGATGGAGATGGGGTTGCTCAGTCTGGGGGAGAGAAGGCTACAGAAGACCTCAGAAGAGCTTTCCAGTACGTAAAGGAGGATACAGAGAGATGGAGAGGGACTTTTTATAAGAGTAGGACAAGGGGGAATGGCTTCAAACTA
>VYXC01010333.1:304817-357792 GCA_013397175.1 Platysteira castanea | reverse complement strand
AGGACAAGGGGCAATGGCTTCAAACTAAAAGAGAGTAGATTTAGATTAGATATTAGGAATTAATTCTCTTCTGTGTGGGTGATGAAGCACTGGAACAGGTTGCCCAGAGAAATTGTGGTTGCCCCATCTGGAAGCATTCAAGGCCTGCATGGATGGGGCATTGAGCAACCTTGTCTAATGAAAGATATTCCTGCCCATGGTAAGGTATTGGAACTAAGTGATTTTTAAGGTCCTTTCCACCCAAACTGTTCTATAACTATATGATGATTATTGGCTGAAATAAACATTTTTGTTATGTCTATATCATGTAATTATTTTTTAATTAAATTTTGCTTTTAAAATGGTTTTCAAAACTTACGGAACTGAGCAAGCCATCTCAGCCACACTGTGTACATGGGAATGAATATACACCTATTAAATTGTTGTACTGATTACTTGGAATATCTTATTAAATACAGTTAAAAATGGGTAGTTTAATATATGTCTTGGACTTCAAGTTGCTCAGATATAAACCCGAAAGTGGGCAGTTATCTGTCAAGAAAAGTAAAAGGGTTTGTAGAATACTAATAGAAGGCCATGATTGTCTTTCTCAAAGAGTATTCAGAATATCATGATATTTGAGGATTTTAAGATACATCTTGAATGTGAGTTTTGACTATTTACAGATTTCTCCAAGAATCGTCATATTTGTTTTTGAAGATTGTATCAAAAAAAATTTTTGGACTGTATATTTGAATTATATTGTACCATGGTAGAGATAATATCAAAATAATTTGTATAACAACCTAAAATAGAATTTTCCAAACCTAAGTCTCTGTTTAGCCAGGCTGATCTTCTTCTCCACTGGCTTGTCTTCAGGCACATGGGGATGGCCTGTCTCTGTAACTAAATTTTCCTTCTTAAGGCACATCCAGCCTTCCTGTTCTCCTTTCCTTCTCAGGACAGCCTCCCAAGGGACTCTTTCAACCAGTCTGCCCGAGGTCCAAGGTGACAGTCCAAGGTGACAGTTCTTCTGACTCCCTCTGCTTGCTGCTACAAGAATCAAAACCTGTAATTTCATGATTGCTGTGCCCAAGACGGCCTCCAACCATTGTATCACACATCAGTCCTCCTCTGATCACAAACAGTAGGTCCTGAGGGGAATTTTGCCTAGTGGGCTTCTTCACCAGCTTTGTCATGAAGTTATTGTCCACACACTTCAAGAAACTCCTAGACATTTTCCTCTCTGCTGTAATGTATTGCTAGCAGAAATCTGGTGGGTTTTGTTACAGAAACTTTTCTTTGTCTTTTATCCTGTTGTTTAGGTGAGAGAACAAGGCGCAGTTATTTGGTCTCATTTCTTTTAGGAAGTGGATGTTAAGCCTGGGTGCTAAAACTTTTTGTCAGTCAGTCCTATGACTTATTCCTATTTTAAAAAATTGTTTATTCTGCTTGCACCTTCAAATCCCAGAAGCTTTATGTGGATAATTACATTGTATGTGCAGTCGAGAGCATGACAATAAGCAATCAGTGAATTCCATTATTGTGAGGGTGATACTTGTGAGGACTATATCCTATGTTGTTTGCTTCTCTGTAACACATGCACAAAACACTCTGAAATCCAGTGTTTTCCTGTTATTATATTTTAAATCATACATGTAACGATGGCTTTATAGTCACTTGGATGCATGTGTGCTGTGAATACAAAAAACGAGAGATTAATAATTTTGTTTTAAAAAAGCAAGGGTTTGATTTATAATATTTTATCAGTCGTGTATGATTTGTAGTGGCAGAAATACTTCTCTATCACATTATTCGTTGAATTAAAAAAAAAAAAAGTAAAATCCTTAGTTTTCTCCCAAATTAAACAGTAAAAAATGTTAAAGGTGTAAGTGTATCATTAGGGCAAGAGAGTTTGCATTTTCCTGTAAGACAATTTTTTTTTCTCCTGTATACATGCATGCATATTCTGGATTCTAAATGCATGTTTTGCTCAAGAGGTTATTTTCCTTTTTTCCCCTAGAACAATAAATATTCTAGTTCCTTGGTCAAAATTCATACTCTGCTCTCATGTTGTTTTTCCTTTATACGTATATATATATATATATGTGCATGTACTTCAGTGTGGTGTTCTTCAGTGAATGATACCTTTACATCTTCCAGATCTCATAAACTTGGCAAGAAGGAAAATTTTCTGAAAGTTACATCTTATAGAAATACTACTGTACCTGAGTCACCATGGCATCACTATAATTACAACAGTTTACGTGGAAGAAAATATTGCTATTTTCTCCAAAATGAAAAATGTTTTTCATTGCTTGAAAATACTACTATTACTATGAAGAAATGCTATTTTAAATATATACTGCTTTTTTAAGAAAAATATAACTTTCTTTAAGAATATCAAGGAATTAGTGCCTGATTTTTCTTGAAAGGATCATAAACTTGCATGTTGGACACAGAAACCGAGATTCTTCTCTATGTTGACAATGACACAGAAACAACCATTAAGAGATAAAGCAAAAAAAATGTCTGCCATTAGCTGCTCTCCCCTGACTTTTAAGAAGGGAAAGGAAATTACTTAGCAAAACACTTATTTTGGTGATATTTAAACTTTACTGAATGTCAGAGGGCACAAAAGCGTGTCAGGTTAAATGCTGCACTAGGTACCCCCCTACAGCCAGGTTCTTAGCTCTTGCTCAGCACTCACAGCTGTTGAAGATCATCTTTTTCATTCTGTCAGTTTCTGTCTAGCACAGTTTGAAGAACAAATATCTGAAGGAAACCTCTGGTTCTGTGGAATCAAGAGTCCTAGACAGTCCTTTCATGATGTCCCTACTCTAAGTTGTCTATAAAGTTTCCTGCCCGTTCCCACCAGCAAGGCAATTGCAGCAGCTGGAGTTCAGAGATCTGCTGAATCAGGAACTAAGCAGTGAACTAAGTGCCATTATTTCAGAATCTAAGTTATTCCACTAGAGATAAACTATGTAGTATGGGATTTTGTATTATTGATGAAGCAACAAAACCTTTAAACTGTTTTTTTTCCCCCCACCAGTGTAGCATGGAGACATCAGAGGACAAGACTACTTACAGCCACAAATTGCAGGTGGAAATGCTATCATAGCAGCAAGTGATAATAGACTGAGAGATGCTGGGCTGAGAAGTACGCACAAAACACTAATGGATTGAAGTGTGAATGAGACACCCTTAAATTAATTTATTTTAAAGTATGCACAGTTAGGGATATAGCTTTTTATATATAGGACATTTATCTGAGAAATTTTGCTTCCTTCATCAGCTGCAGCAGAAATCGGGACATGTTCCTGATTCTAAACCAAGACCAAGTTTCCACTGTACTAGTTGTGCATAAATAAGATACAATTACAAGTAATTATAATTTTCATCTGGTTTAATATTCTGATCATGAGAATTTTAATCAGCTCCTACATTCTTCATTACAGAAAAAAAAGTTTAATATTTTAGTTAATTAGAACTGGGCAAAAACTAAAAGTAATTGAAAAAAATTAAATAAAGGTCCTAACTGTCCCCACCACCACTTTATTCATACGAAATTAAATCTTCAAAAAGACACCAGAAGCACCAAAGACGAAGGAAAGTGTATTTCCTGTGAAGAGTAAGAATGTCCCAGATGCTGTATTCAGGCAAATATGGGTCATGGCAAGCCAAGTCAGAACAATATAAGATTCAAGGTAAAAAAACGTAAAGCGTAAGGGAGAAAGAAACTAAATGATTGCAATCCTACTAATAATTTTCTGTCACTTGGTAAAAACATGTCAGCAAGAGACAGCACAGATGTAGCATCACAGAAAAAGTACTAATGTTCCCTTGTGTATCCAGCCTGCCAGATTAGCTGTGAGTAAGCTATGTTAAACTAGCAATTTGTGCAGTTAGAACATTTTGCCATGGCTGTCTTGTGAGACATCACTGAGCTTGATCTGAGAGAATCATTGTCACACTCTTCTGGTACAAATTGCACTCTTCTTAACACACCTTGATTTTCTTTTTTGTTTGTTTGTTTCTTTCTTTCTTTCTTACCTTCTTTGTTTTTGTTTGTTTGTTTGTTTCGTTCTTTCTTTCTTTGTTTCGTTCTTTCATTCTTTCTCCTGTGTTTTAAATTTGGATTTCAAATTTACACTGATGAGTGTAGGAAAAATAAAATAAAATAATGTAGATATGATGACTGATTTTATTTACTTTTCATTACAACTGTATCAGTGTCAAATCTGTTGGGAGATTGAAAATCCAATTGAGAATCCAATTAAGTAGCTGGGTCATTTTCCTGCATACTTTTCTTAGCCAGGATGATCTTCATCTGGCTCAAGTTAGAGAATGATTATATGGGTTGCAGCTACAACATTAACTGCAGTTATATATAAAAATATGTGTATATATATATACATATATATATATATATATACATTTTCAGCGCTTGATTCAAAAACTGGGAGAGGTTGATTTACAAAGAAATTGAAAAGTTTAATGTAAGAAGTGGAAGTTGGAGGGCAAAATTTAGGAACTCAACACTTCCAAGTTGTAGATAATTTTTCTTGATTGAGGGCTGAAAGAAAAATTGTAGGAAAATATGTGTGAAAAATGTAGTGTTTCAAGGACAAAGGCTAGGACCATGACAAGAATTATCTAGGAAGATTATAGGGAAGGACTGCTCCTGAATTTTATTTTTTTAATTTTTAAAACNTGGCTGTCTTGTGAGACATCACGGAGCTTGATCTGAGAGAATCATTGTCACACTCTTCTGGTACAAATTGCACTCTTCTTAACACACCTTGATTTTCTTTTTTGTTTGTTTGTTTCTTTCTTTCTTTCTTACCTTCTTTGTTTTTGTTTGTTTGTTTGTTTCGTTCTTTCTTTCTTTGTTTCGTTCTTTCATTCTTTCTCCTGTGTTTTAAATTTGGATTTCAAATTTACACTGATGAGTGTAGGAAAAATAAAATAAAATAATGTAGATATGATGACTGATTTTATTTACTTTTCATTACAACTGTATCAGTGTCAAATCTGTTGGGAGATTGAAAATCCAATTGAGAATCCAATTAAGTAGCTGGGTCATTTTCCTGCATACTTTTCTTAGCCAGGATGATCTTCATCTGGCTCAAGTTAGAGAATGATTATATGGGTTGCAGCTACAACATTAACTGCAGTTATATATAAAAATATGTGTATATATATATACATATATATATATATATATACATTTTCAGCGCTTGATTCAAAAACTGGGAGAGGTTGATTTACAAAGAAATTGAAAAGTTTAATGTAAGAAGTGGAAGTTGGAGGGCAAAATTTAGGAACTCAACACTTCCAAGTTGTAGATAATTTTTCTTGATTGAGGGCTGAAAGAAAAATTGTAGGAAAATATGTGTGAAAAATGTAGTGTTTCAAGGACAAAGGCTAGGACCATGACAAGAATTATCTAGGAAGATTATAGGGAAGGACTGCTCCTGAATTTTATTTTTTTAATTTTTAAAACACTGATATTTGCTTTGAATTATTATTTTACTCTCACAACACAAGATTTAGTATTTGTTGATGTTAAAATTTTCCTAGAGATGTAGAGATGGCCACGGAAGCACAAATTATTTATATTTTAGAACATTGTATGTTTACACAAAATAATGAACAGGATGCAAGAAAAATAATCAACTGTTCAAAATACAAATAAACTGAGACACCAATTATTAGCGTTATGAAAACGACATTTTAAGGAACTGAATGCTTTATACTCTGACAGACATGACATATATTTACGTAATGTGCAATTTTCTTTTAAAATAACACCTTTTTATAGTTTCTCTGTTTTATTTATTGTTTTCCTGTTTTACTACTAGCTTCTATTCAATAATTTTAGCACAGTGCTCTTTATGTTAGAAAGTTTACCTTTCATGTCATATAATCTCAAAATTTTCAGCTAAAATATATATTTCCAGTGCCTGGGACTTCAAATGTAATTTTTCATTTACAAATATTTTTAGTTTTCACAATATCGAAGGAAGCCATGGGAATATAACTTTACTCTAAGACTGAAAGCAGGGAATATAAATTAGGAAGAGTCTTTTAAAGTTGCTTTGGTAATTTTCAAGATAGATGAAAGCAGTGAGAGAAAAACATGAGTTCTTCTTTCCTGCTTCTCATAACTAGCTTTGGTATTTGGTTTTGGTCGATTTTTGCAACAGCAAATTTAGTTGATTAAATACTTCTGAGCCAAATAACTTTCCTTGCATGAGTTCATATAGGTGCCAATTCACCTCAAAATCAATGTGTTTGCATTGAAGGTTTAAGAAATAGTTTATGTATTAGGTAACTCCATCAACCACACTTTTAAACTCTTTAAAATTATATTGTTGTTGAAAAGTAAGTGGCCTTGTGTTCTTTTCTAAGATTTTTTTTTTTAATACATGGGTTGGTAAAAATGAACATAGCTCAAAAGAATCATAGCTGGAGAACAAGAAATTGCAGTTCTCTACAAATGAGATAAAATTCCACAGTGGATTAAATTAGCAAATTTGAGAATAACTTTGTTTTAAGAGCTATATCACAAAGACAGAGTGAACATGATGTATTCAAACCGTATTTTAAGAATTAGTAGGATCAGTAGCATTACTTGTATAAGGTGGCCTTGCTATAACCTATGAAAAAGTTATGTTAAAAGTGACACTACAATCAATCCTTAAAAGTAAATATGTTCATAAACCTTGAAAAGCCTAGAAAAGGCAGGTATATTACACACCATTAAACCTCCAAGTGTCTTTTTTTTTTCTTAAGTAAAACTGCAAAAAGAGCTGGACTCTCTTAAAGCATAATTAATCTAAGAAGGAAAATAAACAAAAAAATCCCCCCAAAAAATCCCACCTCACAAGAAAAAAAATCCACACAACAAAGAAGCAAACTGCAGCAGAAAAGGCACAGGTAAATCATCAGTGAACTTGGCCAAGTATATTTAATAAATACTTCAATGAAAAATTAAAACTGCCTTATGTCTTAATGGGAGACTGTGTTTGGATGGATCAAACATGCATTAGAGCAGTACAGTCACCGGTGGCTGTCAGTTCAGCCAAATGACTTTGCTGCAGGATGCCTTCCCTGCGTCACAAAGCCTCCTCAAGTGACAAACGTTCTGCCACTTGCTGCAGATGCATGGCTATTGTGCACAGCAAGGACTTAATATGTCATTACAACCCTGTGTATCCCTAATTTGTATTGTCACGTGAGAGCTAAAACCTGGAATGGGGCCCGGAAGGCACAAGAACTAATGAACTCTGCCTGGCTTTGGAAGAATAATCCATCACTGACATACAGTGGCCTTTTTCTTTAGAATGTGTTGATGAAAATTTTCTAATCTCTCAGGCCAAGTGATTTTCTTAACTGTGCAAGACAGAATTTCCTCCTAACATTAACCTTCCCATAGCAAAATACACTACAGTTAGAAACTCCTGAGTTAATTTGGAGTATTTCTCATTAAAACATGGGAGGAGAAGGAGGAAAAAGAAAATAAACAAAAGAAAATGATTAACCAGATCCTCCCTGTTTAGCTATGGACTTAGAAATTAAACATAAAACTGAGTGAAGAGAGCTATAATAGTAACATTTATCTCAAATCAAATAGACATATGCATGGATTTCCACAGCAGGCCAGGTTCATTAACACTATCATTAATGTTAATGCCAACATCAATTGACTAATACTATGATAATGCATTAAACTTTAACTATCCTTTTTTCCCCTCCAATTCTACTATATTTGGCACAAAATATTTTAAGATTACCAGTTTTCTGCAAAAGAACCTCTACCTCAATATAGCAAAACTTGAAAATCTTGAGATTCTAGAAAGGCTTTTTAAGAAAAAGTAGTTGCCCAGATTTGGGGTTTTTTTCTAAAGTAAATATCCTTGTACTTTTAGAAGGAGTTGGATAAGAGGTTGGCTTGATTTCTTTTCCTTGTTTTATGATTTTTAAAAATAATATTTGATAATCCTAAAAAGACCAACTTCATGGAAGAACTTGTGGGGAAGATTCTGCTTTCATTGCCTAATCCATACTGCCCAATCCTTTACCATACAGGAGAGTTAGCAAGTGTCTACTGCATATCTGGGTCAGAAAGACTAAGGATGGTTTACGTCAGACAAAAGCTACACATGAAAATAAAACAAATTCTTCCCAGCTTGTTCATCAGCCTGACTCAGTTTATCCAGGTCAGGACAAAATATTAGCCAGTAACAGATATTTACTATTTACACAGATACTCTGAGTTTTCTTCATTCGGGCATTTAGGACTTCCAGAACCTGCATCCAAGTCACCATGTTGATGTAGTCAGCAGTGGATCTTACTGCCAAGAATGTACTGATTTTTTTTCCTTCCAAATGTGTTTTCTTCTAATGTGCTTAGCCTCCATATTACTGTTAGTATCACCTTCAAATCCTAGGCTGATGGCAGCCACGCGATTTGATCCTTATAACGTAATCCTTTCCTTCTCTTTTTCTACTAACTCAGGTGCCTATCACCAAACTGAATCAGTAACATCTCAGTGTAACAGGAATTGGAGCATAGTCCTTGCTCCCAAAACTCTAGTTTATTTACATGTACTGATACTCTTTATTTTCTTATATACAGAGGGAAAAAAGGTTTCTAAGGAGATAGAATACGTGAATTTATTCCTTTTCTAGACCTTTAGCTGTCTCAGAATATCTATCAGATCAAACCAATCTTTGGATGCAAAAGTTGGGCTACCATTTGCATTTCAAAGTATGACTGGCTGTTGTGAAATCCTGGAGAAAACAGTTCATGCTAACCCTGTCAATCATTCTGCACCTCAATATATTTTATTTCAGTTACATTTCTGATCCCAAGGAAAACAATCCAGCTAGTTTTGACAAGCTGACTTAAGACAGCCAAAAACACAATAAAGCTAGAAAAATTGTGTTATATGTATGTAGTACCCCACTCCTACACAGGAGGGAGCATCCAAGATTTGCAGATGCCCAGGTTTGAAAAAGAACAGCAAAAGTCAAAAGGGTTTAAAAAAAGAAAAACTCTCTAAGTTTATTAGCACACTACACACTTGGCATCAAAATTGGTATATATTTTAGAAGAAGAAGAAGAAGAAGAAGAAGAAGAAGAAGAAGAAGAAGAAGAAGAAGAAGAAGAAGAAGAAGAAGAAGAAGAAGGAGAAGAAGAAGAAAGAGAGAAGAAAGAGGGAAGAAAGAGAAAAATGAAAGGGAGATGCGATAAAGGGGATCACCAGTCCTGGGTCCAGTGTTGATCCTGCTGACAGGCTGTCAAGGATTCTGAGGATGTTTGAATTAGCATGTGAAAGCCTGAAAAATGAAAATTTCACTTTAATTTGAGTGTGTTGGTGAAGACCATTTTAAACACATAATGGACTTTTAGTTGAAAATTTACATTATGGTGAAGATTACAATAATAATTATCTAGGTCAAGGATACCTATTAAATTTAGAGAATTGTTTATTACAGGGGAGTGCTTTGGCTTTGATTCTAAACTAAGGTCAGGTGAGACCATAACTGTGATCTTTAAATTTGCCTTAAGGAGCTGTGTCTAAGTGTCACATAAGATGAGTACATCTTCTGACAAGACAACATATAGTCTTGATAGCAGCAGGCTACTTAAAAGAGAAAGGGCCAGAAAGCAATACTCATTTCTACTTAGTTTTCAGAAGAAACATTTAGACAGAAAATCTCATTAAGGACTGAAACTCACTGAAGTTCTGGGACTATTGAGTTGCAGATGCTGTTGCATTATGGTGTTTGCATGCCCTTTTGCATTGGAGAAACTTTTTTTTTTTTTCTCTTAGGAGTGGTGGCTCACTAGCCAAAATTTACCCCAGCTGCAGTAATAACCTTCCATATGCACATGACCTTCAAAATCCAGCCTGAATGCACAATTGCTATGCTGTTCCCGACCAGAGGAAGCTCTGCTTCACTGTTATTTCACCATTTCGCTTTCTCTAATGACTTTTTATCTACCAATTTGTCTTTTTTAAAATATTATTTTCCTGACCAAAAGAATGATCATCCCTATTAATGCTGGTACCAGCATGTTAAATCCCACCATTAAAAGGGCTGTTAAATCAAATGCTATGATGTCCTTCCCACTGTTCTGTGGAAACTGGCAAGTTATGCTCTTACTTTTTTCTGCAGTTATGTTAAATTATCAGTCCTCATTGCACAAGACATGAAGTATTGTATGAGGAGAAATTCTTATTAGGATGTTTTTTAGCAATTTCATCCAAATAGATTCAGTACTGACAGGTACTACTTTTTTTGAAGATGGTTCATCTGATCTTGGTTCTTCTGATTTCAGGAAGCTACATCATTAAAGACAAAAATTAGCATGCAGACAATAAATCCCCATTTTACTTTCATTAAGCTATTTTAAAAATACTGGACTTTTATTAATCACTTTAATGTCATAATTCCCTTTGCATGTTTAAGTCTTAATTTTGTTTGTAATACACATTTTTTCAAAATAGGAAATTTCCTTCTTTTTTCTCAATAATTCAATGAGAAATAGCTGCTCATTTATAAATTAAAAGAAACAAAAAATATTCCTCTTGGAAAAAAAAATCCAAAATTATATTTATTAAGTTCCTAATTGAAGTGCAAATTCAAAGGTTTCCACATAAAATTGTAACATTATAAATTATAAAATGTCAAGGGGATATAATTTTTAATCCTGATGGAATAAATGTTACAGAGATTTTAATGAAAATAAAATTAAAAAATAAATTAGTATTGGCAGTCTCACAAAAAAGAGAAGACATTTAGTTTATATGATGTACAGATTTTCAGAGAACATTCTGATCAACTGACAAAAAACCAATTATTTTTCAGCTATTATGGCTTATGGGTTAAGGTTTTATTTTTAATTAATCACTGTTTTTATTTTCTCTTCTCTGACTGTTTTGACTTTCTAACCTTTTTACCTGTAAGAAGCACTTCTGAACTAGTCTTGAATGCAGTTTTTTATGAGATCAGTAGAAGTTTGTTTCCTGACATGCATTTAGAGTGTTATAATTTTCTCCAAATTTATTTGTACATTTACAGGCCAGCTCCCCATTGTTACCTACATTGATCTCAATCCTGGTTAAGCAGTATAAACCAGGCAGGCTGTGTTTTGAGTTCTGCAGCTGGTGATCAAGTGAATCAAGTGACTCTGAATCCATGTTTTTGATTTAATCATCTTGCTTTTATGTGCCTTCAGGAAGAAATTGAAAAGTACAAAGTTGATATGGATAGACAGCTTATACCTGTTTCTATGAATCTTATAATTATTCCAGTGATTATTCCTTTAATAAATACTAAGACAGGTTTGATATAAAAATGGTAGAAAATCATATGTCTGGGTATTCAAGGAAAAAATGCCAGCTGAACATGTCTGAATGTGCCAGCCCCGCTCAAGTCTTGTACAACAAGGATACTCCCAAGCATGTCACAAGAAGTCTTGAGCCTCCTAAATCTTCGCAAGAAAACTCCTCCAGCTCAATAACTGTTTTAATTACTTGCATTGAATGTTTATCCCAATGGGGATGCTTCTTAAAAATTCAACAGAAGTCTGAATTAATACAAAAATTAATAAGGAGAATTTAGTTGTCTTTTCATTCTTAAGTGTTCATCACAAACTTCTTTTTGTTGTCTGGGTTTTTTTAATCCTTACAGCTGCTTTATCAGAAGTAAATGATTTTAACAAAGCAGAGCAATACAAAGCAGTGCTGTCCTGATTGACAATATTTTTATTGTTTAACAGTAAGTGACTGTTATCACATCTTACCTAGTCTCTGTCCCCTTCTATCAATTAGATACTTTGATATCACATTCTCCTCAAATTTAATAAATGCATACTTGAGTTTTATAATGACTCCCTAAAATTTTGGTCATACAAACAGTTTTAAAACATTTATTTCCCTGGGAGAATACTCAAATGTCAAACAAACAAAATGCAAGTTTTAAATACAGTCGTCAAAAAAGAATGAAGCTGGGAGACCTGTCAAAAGCATGGAGCCCAGGTAATAACTGTATAATTGCTAAAAGTAAGACTCTGTTAGCAATGAACTATGAAACATTGACGATAATAAAAGAAAAATAATTATGGTAATCAATGATAGAGAGAATATCTTCTCATTTGCCTCTGACTTTCAGACATGTACAAACTCTGCTAATTCTACTAATTAAACCTGTTTTAATAGACTTGACATTTATTAAGTGAAAGAAATACAACAATGTAAACTTGTTTGTTTAAAGCAAAGACTAAGTAATATGAAATAAATTAGATTAGATGCTGTAGTTGCTATTAGAAGTCTATGCATTCAAATACTACTTTCACTTTTCTATATCAACATGAAAATACCATCCTTTGCTGCTCAGTGCCAAACTTCTGGATTTCAGAGAACTGTGATTATAAACTCCAATTTTTTGGGGAGTTGTAAAGTCTAAGCAGATCCATGAACATCTCTCTGGTGACCCAACCCAAGGGAATGGTATGAAGTTGTGTCAGGGGAGGTTTGGGTTACATATTAGATATTAGAAAAAGGTTCCAGACTGTGGTTGGGCACTGGAAAAGGCTCCCTAGGGAAGTGGTCACAGCACCAAGCCTGAAAGAGTTCAAGAAGCATTTGGACAATGCTCTCAGGCACATGGTGTGACTTGAGGATGTCCTGTGCAGGGCCGGGAGCTGGAATTTGATGGCCCTTTTGGTGATCTTTCAATGTAAAACTGCATATAAATCAAAGGAGAAAAAATGCAAGCTGTCTGTTATTACAGAAATTTTCACAAAATACTTTTTCTTCAGAAGACTATTCATAGATATCTAACTTCCAGATTCTTAAATGAATTTTTAGAGCTGCATTTCAAAAAAAAATTGTTTTGAGGCGAGGTGAACTCAGGTGAATAATAATAATAATAATAATTTTTTAAAGGGAGAAATTAATTAGGAAACTTATAGAATGGCTTGAATGGAATGGAGCTTAAAGATCAGCTTGTTCCTTCTCCACCCTGCCATGGACATGGACACCTCACTAGACCAGGTTGCTCAGAGCTCCATCCAGCTTGGCCTTGAACATTTCCAGAGATGGGGCATTAATAACATCCCTCGGCAAAATGTTCCAGTAACTCACCACCCTCACAGTAAAGATTTTTTTCTTAATATCTAATCTAAACCTACTGTCTTTCAGTGAGAAGCCATTCTCTCTTGTCCTGTCACTATGCTCTTGTCAATAGTCTCCATCTTTCTTGCAGGCTTCTTCAGATGCTGGAAGGCCAGAATTAGCTTGCCCTAATAGCTCACCTCCTACTTTCCAGGTGGAAAAAATCCAATTGTCTTTGCCTTTCCTCTTAGAAGAGGTGCTACATCCCTCTAATCATCTTGGAGTCCTCTGGACTCATTACAAGAAGTCCATGTCCTTCCTGTGCTGGGACCCCAGAGCTGGATGCAGTGTTCCAGGTGGGGTCTCACCAGAGCAGAGCAGAGCAGAGGGACAAAATCCCCTCCCTCCCTCTATTGGCCATGCTGCTTTGGATGCAGCCCAGGACACTTTTGGCTCTCTGGGCTGCAAGAGCACACTTCTGGCTCATGTCCAACCTCTCACCCACCAGCAACCCCAAGTCCTTCTCATCCAGGCTGCTCATCATCAGTTTGTTCATCCCCCAGCCTGTGTTGATACCACGGGTTGCCCTGACCCAGGTGCAGAGTCTTGCACTTGGTTTTGTTGAACGTCGTGAGATTCCCATGGGCCCATCTCTTGAGCTTTTCCAGGACCCTCTGCATGGCAACCTGTCCTTCAGGTGTGGCAACCACACCACTCATCTTGGTGTCATCTGCAAATTTGATGACAATGCAGTCAATCCATTAATATGGGTATTTTAGGGAAAATGGCGTTGTACTTAATAACCTTTCATTCAGATACTCAAGAAGTAAATGATTCAGAAATGCAACCAGGTGTATGTGTATATTCTTCAGATTTTGATACTTGCTAGTGTACCCTGCCAAGCTAATATTTTCCATGTCCCATGACTGGCTCTATTGAACTAAATTTTTTAAAAGAATGAAGTCTTCTGGGTATGCTGTCTGGTTAGTTTTAGATAATAACCACCCTATATATCTCTTTGTGGCTATTAATACAATTACCACATTCTACTTTCTTCCTTGCTTTTAATGTTGTCTCCTACCTCTCATATTAAACTGAAATCATTGACTGCTTTAAACAGAAGCTGTCATCCCTTCACAGATTCCTATAGTGTTCCATATGCCCGAGTCCTGACTTAAAAAAATAACGAATAATACAATATTACAAAGCATTTCATACAGCATGTTTTTTCAATGTTGTCACTAACTACAGGCTATAAATATGATTATTTATTTATATCCACACAGATACACATTTTATTTTTTGTTTGCTTTTCTATGAATAGAGGTTTATACACTCTTCTTTTTCTAATAGCCATGTAATAGTAAAGTGAAGGAATAAGTGCAAATAACTCTAAAAGCTATATTAAACACCTACCTGTTGAATTGAATTGTTTCCCTATTTTTGTGTTTCATGTCTCATAATAGATCCTGAAATTTAATTCTGAGTGATGAATTCAAGCTATTACAACAAGAAACAAAACAGGCACATAGGGCTGATTTGAACATCTGGGTCTTTCAGGTTGCCTATGTGCAATTGTCTTCAGTGAGTCATTAATGTATATCATAAATATAATAGATTTTTAAAATTATTTTTTCACCTCCTAGGTGCATAACAAAAAAAGAAAAAAAAACCCACAACACACGCATTTTTCACACTGCCACTTTTTACCTGTAAATGCCCCCTTTCTCCCTCTCCTTACTTTGAGATCTAGTTAGGGAGACATTTTCACAGTTTATACAGTGCTACAGTGCTATTATCTGCTGATATTGGTTTCATGCAACCAGAGCAGTAATATCAGGTTCTTTTAAATGTGTAATGCATGGCTCAGCAGTGGCACACTGCATGTCTTGACCAAAGTCAGGAACTCTGACAGCAATTGGGATTATCTGTATTTCACCATCAGCCAGACAGCAAGTTTTCCCACACACATATTGCTCAATAGGTAAAAATTCAGGCTTGTGTGATCCTGCATACCCAGTTTATAATCTTGAGCTGAACTAAAGTTTTGACAAACAGTTTAAGGATCAATGAACCAGATTTACAGGGCTAGATGTGACAATTTGATGTCAATTTAGAGAGTCTTTTTCTAGAGCATAAATTTTTCATTGGGGACTATTTCTTTTTGGACTTCAAAAATGGGGTTTATGTCACCAAATTTTAGCCACCTGAGGTGTAGGTGTCGTCAAGGCCAAAAATCTGAGCTCTCCTTTATGCACCTGAGAGAGAAAGATGTAATTTATACATTTTTTTCCAGACAGTTTCTCCCTGGAGGTGTTTTACTCTGCTGACTAGAAAGGTATTTTTCAATCATATCCACTAAATGCTGAGATTATAAATCTAAAATGAAAGTAGGTTAATTCTACCACAAGTAAAGAATGGCAAAATATTTTCTGTGAAAATGTTGGTAAATTTTATTACTTTGAATAATTGTCAAGCTTGTCTGTATATGACCTGTGTGTATTGTCTAATTGTCCTTGAAATGTGTGAAAAAGTACCTTCATTCTCATCTGTTCTTTTATTAAGACTCATTTCCACACTGCAGGTATTTAAATTCAGGGAACTTCATAGCACACTCAAAATTAGTGCATGATTAAGCACTTTCTTGAAATGAGAGCCAACATTTTTCTCTCATCAGGTTGCAAAAGGTTTAAACTCTGGTTGTCTTAATGAAACAAAAGCTGTGGGTATGGGAATACAGCAAGTCCATTACTGAACCAGCCCTCAATTTGTGCTGGGGATTGAATGCAATCTCTGTCATTACCACCATAGCCCCTTTCCTTGCCCTCTAACCTGTGGCAGCTATTCTCATCCTGTAGTCGAGTATGCAAAGCTGGTAGCAGCATTGCAGAGGAGAGAGAGGTTACTGACTGCTTTGTGTTGTTAATTAAAAGAACTGCATTTTCTACATCTGTAATTACTCTCCCTTCTTTCACCTGTAGAATTTTGTATTGTTCTATATAGTACTAACTTTAATGCTTTAGATATACAATGTACATGAATAAAACTGAGGTCATAGTTTCTTTCATTTTTATATCTTCAAACTTTGCTTTGAAAGCTCAAGAGCCTGGGCTGTCACTGTGATTAATTGGAAACTATACTCCCAAAAAGGTGGAAGGGAGGTCAGGTCATAGGAAGCATAGGAAACTCACAGTCAGACATTTTCTAACTTTCAAGTGCTTAATGTTTCAACCATAAAAATGTTGTATCTTTACAACATTTGTTGTATTGTGATCAAATGGAAATACAGGCGCACATGCTTCTGTGGCTCCCTAGCTGAGAAAATATTTTTTAAAAATAAAAGACTGAAATTCTATAATTTAAGTTCTTAAGCTATCACCAGAGCCTCTAAATCTTCTAGATCCCTGAGCTCATGGATTAAACAATATCCCACAACTCCACACCATATCCAGTGAATGATGTGATAAGGGTTAATAACATACAACACATTCCTGAGGCACACATATTACTTGAGTTTCCTACTATACACAAAAAGGACTAGAATCAGGAATTATGGATTTTACTTTAAAAAAAAAGCAGAAACCAGCTTCCCTTCATTCACAATTTCCCCCCCGTCAATCTTTTCCAGCCTGATGCTACCTAGCTGCTTTTTCTCCTAATTTTTCTCACCCTCTCTCTCTTCCCACCTCAGCAATTCTAGACACTTCACAGAACCACTGAATGGTTTCATGCTGGAAGGGACTTTTAAAGGTCATTTACTCCAACCCCCTGCTTCTTTGGGCAGGAACATCTTCCACTAGATGAGGCTTCTCAAAGCCCCATCCAGTCTGAGTTTGAACACTTCCAACTTCAAGTCGTTCATCCCAGGATTGTTTGAGAACACCATTTTACAGTGCTGGACTGGCATTCACATTCCCAGCCTGTGTTCTCTGTCAAGCAGGGTTTTCCCATATCTTTCAAGTCCTTGTTTCTTTTCCCAAATTTTATATTGTATTTAGCTTTTTCTTACCCCTTTTGCGCAGTAAAGCTTTTCAATATTGCCCTGTGGTTCCCGCATTCTTTAGAGGCTCCTTATCCTGTTTGTCTTCTATATCCTGACTGGTCTCCTTATCCTAAGACAATGAAACAGATTTGTTCCTTCAGCAGCTCTCTCCCTCCACAATATCAGCTCCTTGTTTATAATCCATATTTTTCAAAGAGCCCCAGAAGCCCTGAACTGAATAGATCCCATTCTCTGGAATCATGAGTGAAATACATAACTCTTAAGAGGTTACAATTGCTGAAGTGTAAAATGTCAATTTGCAGCATTTGCAGCACCTTCTGAAGAGCAGGGATTTTTCTAAGGCATTTAAATTAGCTAAATTTTGGCAGAATTCCCCAACACATACTTAAAAAAAAAAAAAAAAAGAAAAAAGTAAAAAAAAGACAAAATGTGCTCTTGTCACAAGGGCATTATTTCTTTAATCTGAATTTCAGGTCTAAGCTTTAATATTTGTTATATATTTACATATTGTGGAAAAGGGCTTCATCTCCTTGCTAGAAGACACTTGGAGAAATATGAACTCTCTTACAAGAAAGACCAATGCCATGCTACAAAGGAAAAATGAGGATCTTCACAACTTAATCTAGGGAAAATTTCTTCTTTATCCCATTTTTGGCTCAGCTTTTTGATATTATATATGCAAATGAAATACAATTACCAGAAAAGCAATACATTTTTTTTCTCCTGACTGGTCACACCAATATTCCCTCCTCATCAGTTTACTTCTAACCCTGATCAAAATCCTGCAATTCAGAGACTGGAAACATTTTGGAAAATTATATGTCAAATGTTGTCATGATAGAAGAAATTATATCTGCATATAGTTACAAAAAACTTTAGAGCATGAGATCAGAACATTTGTTGCATGATCCAACAAAAGCGATCAAGATTTATTTCAATCTGCTTCTTACTTTAGCAAAGTAGGTTTTAGTATTAATATCAGATTGTAACAGTTTCCACTGAATGTTTTTATCCACCACTTTTTTCATTTCTCTAAAATTATCTTTTCTGTTCTTTCTTATTGCCTTGATTTTTAGTATTTACTTATCTTTTCCATTTAACTGCAAGCACTTGTGTATATCCTGTCTTTTAGGCACTAAACAAAAAAACTTTTAGACAGCTTGCTGATTTTTGGCAGAAAAAAGTATCTCAAATTGTATGACACTGATGTATAGGTTTCATGGCAGCACAAACCAATGCACAGTAAGACTGCTATGACGCAGCCAGATTTGTTAATACCCAGTTTTCAGGAGAAAATATGTAAGGTTTTTTTTAAATGATGATGTTGTAGTTTGACACTGGCCCAAAGCCAAGCACCCAGGAGAGTCACTTGCTCACCCTCCCCTGCCACAGATGGGCTGTGGAGAGAAAAAGAAGTTAACAAAGGGTTCATGAGTTGAGATAAGGGAAGGATTGGAACACTTCAAGGGCAAAACAGGCTTAACTTAAAGTTACAAAGTGAATTATTACTAACAGACTCAGAGGAGTATAATGAGAAGTAAAATAAGCCCTTAAAACACCTTCCCCTGCCCCAGCCCCTCCCTCCTTCCCACCGACAGCGCAGGGAGGCAGGGCAGGGGGGTTTGGTCAGTCCATCACCAAGATTTTCTTCTGCTGCTCTGGGAGAGGAGTCNTTTCCCTCACATGTTCTCACCGCCTCCTCTTCTCTGACTAGAAGAGAAAAAACTGCACACACTTTATTTTGATTTTCTTCTTAAATATGTCATCACAGAGGCATTACCAACCTCTCTCATTGGCCCAGTTTTGGCCAGCAGCATGTCCATCATTCAGAGCCATCAGCCACTGGCTCTGCTGGACATGGTGGAAGCTTCCAGCAGCCACCTCAGTGGCCCCCCACTACCAAAAGCCAGGCCATGCAAAACCAATACAGATGACTGTATTTATGTACAATGTTGGTACACACAAACTACATTGGATGTCAAAATATTTGAACATTTCAATATGTTTAGAGAGGTCATAGACTTTCTCTATTTTTAAATTACTGTCTTTAAATTTACAAACGATTAATCTGTTGTATCAATTACTATATCTCCCTTGGTTTTTAAATTAAAAATATGTTAATTAAACATATTTAAATTAATTAATTAAATTAATTAATTAAATTAAACAATGCTTAATACTTTTTTAACATCTGTACATATGAATTTAAACTATTTTCATATCAATTAAAATTCATATATCTATACATATGTATACATTTTGTCATATATATAAGAAACAATAGAAACACACACACACAGAGTGAACTACATTTACTATGAAGTCAAAAGCTTCCCAGGCTGGAAAAGTTCCACTATTTAGAGACAGGTTCTTCATAGAATTCTGTGAATTTTCTTTTCTGGCATGATAATGACCTTCATGTTTGTAGATAAACTGCACTTAATGTGGGCACAATGATCTGACTTTCCAAATGGTGCTTAAAATGCTGATAGCTCTGTCCCTGAGTGCAAGAAAATGGCACAAATATTTCCAAACAGTGTCCAGAGATAATAAAAAAATCTTTTTAATTACGATTTAACCCAACTATAAGCCAAAGTTTCCGGACATGAGCTACGTAGCCAATTTAGTACAGCATGGCTATGGTGTTCTTTACTTAAGATAAATAAAACGAAAGCTTCTCAATTAATTACGAGTTTTCATGATTTCACTGTCAGACAAATTGATTCAGTTTTACACTCAATTTGATTTTGTGCTGGACAGCAAATGACTTGCTTAGAAAATAAAGAAATGTGGTTGGAACAGGGCTTTAATTAATTCTATTGAAAAATACCTCTAATGCAATATACCCTGAAGAAATACTCCTCCAACTATATTCAATAAAGGTTGTTTATCAAAGTAATTATTTCCTTTAGGGAATTTCTTAGAATTTTCTCTTTAAATATATGAAGGCTCAAAAAAAGCAAGCTTTTACTTCTGTGACCTTGAAGAAACACCTTAGTATAAACAATTTGCTTCAGAAGGAAAAGAAAAAGTGTTTTATTTTTAAAAATATTTAGTTGCCTCTGTTACTAAATCTTATAACAAACTAACCCTTGGATCTCTGCTAAAAAGCTTCCTGTTTTTATCCACAGTACCCCTTTCTAGTTATGGGAATACATTACAAAGGATATAGAATGCAATATGTAATATAGAGGGCATAATAATTTATATGATATTTATATGTTTGAAGAACAATGTTCTTTTAATATAGTAGTTGTTTACCTAAAACCTGATGTACATACACTTCCATGTAATTTTTAAAAATAATGAAATATTCTGTTAACATAAAGTACTTTTGATTGGTGGCATTGATAATGGCAGTGATGCTGACAAACTTGTGTTTGTTTGCTAGACTCAGAGTAAAAAATCAGAAATCCATTGGAGTTTTCAGACAGGAATCCATTGGAGTTTTGAGAAAAATTAATCTTAGTATCTAACTGGGTGTACTGCAAAACGTTTGAGTTGATGGTTCCCTTTAATAACTACTTAAATAATTCGAAATCAGAGAGGAAAGATTTTCCATGAAAAGCTAAATTCAAAGCCAGAAAAAAAAAAAAAAAGAGAGAAAAATCAACCCCCAAAAACACTGTTAAGTTTATACATCCAGAAAAAAAATTGAATATGACTGAAAACCTCCCAAAGATGGTTCTACAGAAATACAGATATGCATAAAGACCCTTGGTGTGTAGACATATATGCTCCATTTTGTGGATGGAGGTGACACAGCTGAGAAATCACAATCCTTTTATTCACTTGTAATGCTTCCATTTCATGGTGAAAATTTCCTTCTATCTTATTGAGAAGACTTCTGAGCAAACTGCTTTCCAAGTTATTTCATGCAAGTTACTGTACCTTGGAAAGCGAGACTAAATTTCAGCATGTATATTTACATATTGCCTTAATGGCAACAGAGAAAGTTCCAGGCTTCCTGTAACTGCTGAGTAGTTTAAATGCAAGCATTTTAATAAGGTTGACGGACTCTGGGTTTTTTTTACCTTTCCTTCTTTTTGTGATATTCAGCAGAGTGTAAATGCATAAAGAAAAAACCAGTTATACTTAACAGCTCTGAATTCTTTTACAATACAGTTTTTCCTCTTTTCATTTTCCACTAAGATTTTTTCAGACTCAACTTCACACATATTTCTGTAGAAATGAAGTTCCTTGTATGTACTAATTCATAATTCTGAGGCTTTTTATCTACTTCTCCCGGATGCACTTAAAAAGAATAGGACAACAAATTCCACAGCAAGAACCACACCTTTTTCTCCAGCTTACAGTGATATTTTCAATACTGTCTTGTGATTGGTGAGATGACATTTAACATGTTGGTTGTTTGGGGTTTTTTTTTTACCTCAGGCAAGCAGTAATCCCTGCTTGTTACCCTCAGGTTATATATTTAACTTAAAGTGAAGAAGAATTACTATACTCTTTTTGCCCCTGGGGTTTTCCAGCAGCATAAAATGTTAGCTTCTGGCTTCCCTGTTAATTCGCAAACACTAAATCTCATGGGCTTTTCATCAGAAATGTCTCATCTTTTCTACAAGTGATTTTCATTTTTCTGTAGATATTAGTATCATCATCTCTAGTATTTTTCAAAATATAGAGGAAAACATGCTGATTGTGAATATTTTTTTGGGAAACAAAAATTAATTACTTTAATTTGATATATTTTATTTTCATGACTGCATTTGGAGGAAATAACTCATTGAGACAGCCTTGATGCTTCAGGCACTGCTCAACAATAACCAGTTATCCTGGTTCTCAGGGTCTGGGATGTGAGAAGTAAGTTGTATGGGAAGACACAGTGTGGTTTTTTAATTATGGTGTAGCTAGGTTATCCAAGTAACCCACTTACACTCCTGAATTGATTAACACAACTAAAAACTGACAGATTTCTCCAAGTTGTAGTTTATTGTTTCATTTCAACTTTGGACTTGGGAGCTCACAGATTTGTAAACCAAGAAGGTAAATAATCTGCTAATTACAATATAATCTCTATACCTATAAACTTTGACTCTCCCCAATTAACACTACATTTTATTTCAAGTGTTTCTAGCTTTTTTCTTTCCCTTCTATTCCAGACCTAATTTCTTAAAAACAATCTTTAAATGAGTATGTGATTCCTCACTGACTTATTTCTGCTTTTACATAATAGTGTCTTAGATGACTGAGAAACCTCTCATTAAATCTTCTCAGCCATACTTTAATTCTTACATTATTTTACTCTGTCCTTTCATAGCTCAAAACAATTACAGTGTCTCAAACTTTAATTATAATTATTTGCTTATTCACCGCAATCAAGGCTTGTTTGTTATGCATTTCAATACTTTTGGAGAAATCCATGGGAACTCAATTTCTGATATTCGTGGCTTCAAGATATAACTTTAATTATCTCCAAGCTTGCATTCTTGAAATATGCTTATCTATTATAACACATATATTTCTGGTATGAATGAAAAATTAAATAAACACAGTTATAGTTTATAAGAAAAAACTGTCCTTGAACTATGCCTCTAAATATTGAACATGTAAGGCTTGCCTCCTTTCACACAGGGAAGGAAGGAAGGAAGGAAGGAAGGAAGGAGGCTGATCTGAGCTGATCTTCAATGAGTAAAGGCTACAACAGGAGGCATTTTTTCACAAAATAACACTTTTTTCCTGTGATGAAAATGAAGCTTAAGNCTACCACATGACTCATAGAATTACATCAGCCCATTGTGAGGTGCTCCGCCTGGGGGGAGGAGCCAAGCATTCCCACTTGGATATAATCTGGGGTTTGGAACAGCACAAGCAGCTGTTACTTACTGGATTCCCAGAGGATAAGAGCTACTACTGAACCTTCAAAGAAAGACCAGGCTATTTCTACAGGATCACTCCTTCAACAGGACCACTTCATCTGGACTGCTACCAGCACCCTGACTAACAGGGTGTCAGGTTATACCCTGACTCTGTCAGTGTTCCTGTACTATTGCACTTATTTTAATTTTCCTATTAAATTATAATTCTGACTTGAGGTCTCCCACTGGTTTGTTTTCAAACTAGTACACCATGTAAGGGAGTGTTGTGCATGTTGCATCTGTCTGGGAGGCTGTCTACTAGGTCACACTGATACAGTTCTGATAAAAGCACTGATAAAGCAAACAAACACAAACCATAAGGAAGGTGCTTCCATGTTAACCTTGATTCTGCTAAATAAAGCATATCAAGAAGGTGACTTTCGAGTGTTTCTAAACTTAGAGAACTGCTATACTGCTTACTTGAAAAAATCCATTTATTTAAGGGATAATTCATTCATTAGTTTGCTTGACTTGCTCTTTGCTAAGAAAATAGCTGAGCTATATTGAGCATGGCCTGAATTATTCTTAGCTTTTCATTGTTACTGTTATTTTTTACAAGCATATTAATAAAATAAATATTTACATTTAATTGGAATTAAAAATTATAATGAATTTAATTTTTCATGTCTAGGATGGAGTTCATAATGGAAAGTATTCTGAAAGACTTTTTGAGTTATTTGATTAAAGCTATTAACTGGAGTTATTTTAAATCAATTATGTCACTCTGAGTTTGGATGAGCGCAATAGTTGATTCTACTGAAGTGATATCATTCAACATTAGTTTGAGCAAATAACAGGTTACTTTCTCAGCTTTACCTGTTACAAGACAATTGATTGTTAAAATTTGCATTAGTAAGACCACTGGGCAAGTTCATTCGTGGTCAGTAAACCCAGTGATGTTGATGAAGTTCTATGAGGGATGAATTCACCCTTGGGACTGTGTCTGCTCTGAGCAATGAGGTACATTTTAGGTTTAACTTAAATGCTATAATTTTAGAACTTGCCCTAGCACTGATAAATTTGGTATGTGCTCAAGACTGGTTTATGAGTGATGGAATATGTTTTAGCTTAATACGAATATTTTAAATCAGGGATTCACCCTAGCACTGACAAATTGGATATATTCTCAAGACCTGACTTGTCCCTGATGTGACCTCACTGACTCCGGTGTACTAAGTAGCTATTACAAAAACTTGACACAAAGTAATTATTTGTGTACACTTTTGACAGAGATCATGCAATGCCATCTTGAATTTGTAGAAAATTTTGTGTGAGGAATTGCATTAATCCCTAAAAAGATTTGATTCTCAATCATCTGTGGGGATTCTTTATTAGCACTTAGAAATTTACATTACTTGAAACATTCTGCAGCTCGGTAGACTTCAAACTTATTCTGCTTATCTGTGTAGAGATGTTAATTTTAACAATTAATGTTAATTTTAACAATTCTTTCAGCATTTTAGTTGTTCTTTGCCAATCTCATTGTTCCAACTAAACAGGTACTCTCTCAAAAAAAGAAAAGGAAGTCATTTATAGTTCATAGCAGGAGATAATTAAATCAGTTCTTCTGATTTTTTGCACGATAACTAGGAGAAAAGAATTTACATGTGTTCTCAAAGGAAGGAATTTACATGGCTAGAGCAAAACTCACAGACTGGATATCGAATATTTCCAGGTCAAGATCCATTAAATAATGTTGAATGTCTCCCTCTGCACTGGTTTTCAGGCAGTAACACGTCTTTAAAAATGTCATGGGGACCTGGTTTCTCTTGCTGTGTTGAATCATTGCATCTTCTTCTACATATACACTTCTGGGTTTCAAGAAACTAGTCTGACTGACAAATCTGGAATTGACTTCCCCTCAGCTCAAGACATGCCATACTGCCACAGTGACAGATTGAATGTCAAGAGCTGTTTGCTTTGATCTACAGGTATTAAGGACTTTTTTACCTCTGGAAAAAGATATTGATGAAGAAGAAGGCTTTGGAGTGATTGCTTCCCAGGTAGCTTGCTCATCACTGAGGTTTACAATAGATTTTCTTTGTGAAAGCATTAGTATACTCTTTCTGTGTGGGGGATAAGGTGCTGAAATGCATGGCTCACCAGAGTGCTTCTATCTGTTGAATGAATGCAGACTGCAGCACATTTGAGGTCCTCAAAGCAGGCCCTTCAAAGCAGTTTTGAAAACTGATAGACTTCCTCAGTTTTCAGATGTAAGGCTCTCTGATAGGAAACTCAATCTCAGAAGAACAGCTGTTGGTTAAAGTAAAACATGAGATCATTTGAACATAAGGAAACAGAACAACAAGGTCAGCACCATTGTCACTCATTAAGTGTTGTCTTCCAGAATAGCAGCTTTTCTTTCTACTGCAGTTTCAACAGCAGACAATGAGGTTAAGAAATAAAGTAAAAAATGTTCTAACAATCTTTTTGACTATTACACCTTTTCACTAAATGTCTGTGTTGTTTTTTACTTAGTGAGGCTGTGAATTTGCAAGTCCTGGACACTGTGCTGTTCTAAAAATAGCTGTATAAAAATCCCACCACCTTGTATGAAATTTAGCAGTGTAGTTTCACCTGTATTTTGTCTTTATGCCAAAGAAAGATGTTTTAGTGATTAAATATGGATAGATTTTACAACGACAAGTTGTTTTTCAGTAAAAGTCACTTGACAAGATTGCACTGTGGTTCATGCCAATCTCTGGAAAATACCCCTAATATTTGCTTTAAAAATAATAGTTTTCCTTGTGTATGATTTCTTATATTTTAGTATAACATTAAAAGGATTCAATAGTTAAAAAAATTTCACTGATTTTTTTTAAAGATTTGTTCAAAGAAAATTCATACATCTGAAACTAAAGTTCCTTTGGAATACGGTATAATTGAACTATTGATTTACACTTTCTGAAACATGCAAAGACTTTCCAGCATTATATCCAAAACATACATACCTATGAGAACATGATCACTGAAATTCAAAATTTCTTCTAATCAGAAAACTTCAACAAATTTTTGAAACTTTTTTGTTGATATTTGCTTAAATGAAAGACTTATTGCATAAATGTTGAAATTTAGCACCTACTAACTTTAATAATCCATATTTTTTTAATTTAATTTTTTAAATTTACAACTGTTGGCCTTTTTTTTTCTGTTTTCACTTTTCCCTGTGGTGCATTCTTCTTTTCTGATTTAGCTCTTTTGGCTCTTCATTTGAATTTTACATGTTTTTTGCTTGCTTTTTTGGTGTTTTGGCTTTCTTATTTTTAACTATTTTAACTATTTAGTTATAGTTTCTTCATTTCATGATTGATTTTTGATCATTTGTCTTTTTATCATCCTGATGCCTTAGGTTTTAGCTTTTATATTCTTCAAATACTGTATTGCCTAGTTTTAACTCTGAAGTTTCTTGTAGCCTGTTAACTTCTGTTCTCTCACATCAGCTAGACACAACAAAGCCTCTCCCAGCTTGCTATTCAAGGACACTCAGATTGTCCTAGGCCCAAAAGGTGTGAGCTAGAGCCTCTAGAGAGGTGGAGAAATTGAAGAAATTATATCATTAGCTAAAGTTTTAATTGGTGAATTTATGCTGATATGCAAATGGACCAAAGCCATGAAGGTGTGAAGAACTCGTGACTCGTTGTCCATCTTGGGGTCCATTTTGGAAGCAACCTCTGGCTCCCCAGGGTGGTACCTTTGAAGGCCCTTCAAATAAATACCTACCTTTATTCCCTTGCTCCTGTCTAGTCTCTGTTTCTAGGTAGCCGTTCAAGGCATCATTCCTGTAGGAATAGTCATCTATTCTATTTTCCTTTGAAAAAATACACTAGAAAAAAAATCACATCATATCCTTTGCACGTCATTAGATATTATTTTTCCATATCTATATGTGTGTGTCCATGGTTTTACTTAAAATTCTTTTAAGAGAAAAAAATTCTGCTAAGAATCCAATGAAGCTGTTGTCAGCAGCTACAATGAAGTTGGTGAATTTTGGAGGGAATATTTTTTGTCACTGCATTATTAACTTTATTTAATATTGGCTATGAGAGTTTATTTTTTCATCTGGAATTAAATAGAATTTAATAGGTCCAATCATGTTAATATAGTAAAATCTCATTTATAAGAAAACTTAGACTTTTCCTACTGATTAGCTACCTTTTTTTAGAGTAACTGATACATGGATTTATCTTCAAAATCGTTCTATTTTTGTTCATAATTTTTTAAAAAACAACCCATGAGCAAAGTTTTTTTCTCACTAAGAACGGGCAGTCTACTTTGCAAAAGCCTGTCAAGTTGGCCTACTAATAACTTTTAAAGATGAAGCAGGAATGTTTTCTTTTCTTTTCTTTTCTTTTCTTTTCTTTTCTTTTCTTTTCTTTTCTTTTCTTTTCTTTTCTTTTCTTTTCTTTTCTTTTCTTTTCTTTTCTTTTCTTTTCTTTTCTTTTCTTTTCTTTTCTTTTCTTTTCTTTTCTTTTCTTTTCTTTTCTTTTCTTTTCTTTTCTTTTCTTTTCTTTTCTTTTCTTTTCTTTTCTTTATATCAAAACAGGATAGCAATTAGCTTTTACTACTCACCAGTGCAAGACTGGTTGAAGAAGTCAAGTTTCGTGCAACAGTTACAAAGCTTGAGACCAAAATATCATATGGTCAGAACAATATTGTAGTAAACCAGAATAGTCCATTCTAGGTTAAGTGGGAACCAACTGAGTGGAAACATAGCTTATTCTGCGATAAGATGAAAAGCAATTATATGAACATAAAGAATGAGAAACAGCATAACACAGAAAGCCCAGTGAACACTTAATGATGTTTGATCTGTCTAAAATCACAGTTTAATGAAGAGGAAAAGTTTAGCTTCTTTTTAAATTAAACATTCACATTTCCATTTTTGTCTGTGACCTTTTAGAATTAGCTGTATCATTAGTATTTTGAATATTTTGTAATAACAGACTGTAAAAACTCTACTCACACTTGCAATCTCTGCATGCTTTCTTGTCAACTATAATGTAAAAGCTATTTTCCACAAAAAGGTATTAATAATTAAAAAGGCATTAACAGTCTAAAGCAGCAAGAATTAATTTGTTGTTGCACTTATATTTAACTTTTCAAGTCCCTTTATAGTCACGGACTAATGAATATTTGTCCCAATTATCAAATTATTGCTAATATGACATAAATTTTTAACCCTGATTCTATATTTTATTGCTTTGTTTGGACAATTCTCTCACATGTTGAGGACTATTCTCTGCAAATTTGCTATATTTGCATTCATTAACTATGACATTTTGAAGTACATAGAATAAATGTGTCAAAAAAATACAAACTATTTTTTAATATCTTTTACCAATGGGTATGAAAAATACAAGTTTGGGATTTTTTTTTAAGCTGTATAGCATCTGGATGATTTTTGTGCCTAACTTTTTAAAACCCAGTTTGCATTTTTGAGTTTAGGTTGCACAACTTTCTTAAGACCTTTTAATTAATATTACTTAAAACCATGGTTCCGACAGAGATAGATTTGTTCTAAATTAGCATTCTCTAATATGAGAAATGGATGTATCAGTTTTAATACTTTTAGAAATATTTCGGTAAGATGATCTACATGTCATGCCTGATATGGAATATTCATCATTAAATGCCTCCTTGTCACCCACATTGATGCTTTCACTATTAGTCTTTGTCTGAAAACTCAAGCTAGGTAATGTGACAGGAGCTCATGTTAAGAAGAATCACATTTTAAAAATGATGTGGCAAGGACAGGTTAAGGCGTAATAGGGTTCAAATCATTGATTTTATCTCAACATGCTCTACAACTTTACTTATAACAGGCAACCTCTGGCTTCTGCTGTTTTGATGGGTGTTTGATATTCCTAAGCCAGAGTGAGGTTAATGCGAAGTTTGACTCTACTGATTTCTCAGCTGAGCTATTCTGTGAATTAACAGGGTGATCCATCACATATGCATTATCACTCAGAGGTGTACAGTGTGTCCTGCTTTAAAGAGCACATCAATTTATGAACCATGAAAAAATGTCCAATGCCACTAGTCACTGGCAGGAAAGAAATACTAAAACTGACTTGTACCCATTTGTGATAGTGATGAATGTCCTTTGAAAACAAACAGATAACCATCGTGGCAGAAGCCTTCTCAATAGTTCCTCAGCTGCTTGAAGGGTTTTTCCATCCCTCTAAGAAAAGCTGGGTTTGCACTTTCTGCATCCAGTGGTATGGCCAAAACATATCCAAAACTTTTAAGCCCTATGTTAAATGTCCAGCTGCCTGCTCAGCAGGAATTCTGTTGGTGCTGTCTTTATTAATGGCTTCAAGAACTGTGTGGAGATAAATACAGAGCAAGAGCATAACCTAGCTTTTTTCAAGCTGTGCTGCCACACTTTTTATGTATGTCATTGTCAAACGGAAGAAAAATCTTTCCAGCTCTCCAAAATGAATGTCACACAGCACCTGTAGTTTCTCAAAACCCTTGCTCTGTATTCCATGTAGCTGTTCTGCCACTGTGAGCCACTAAAATACCATACTGTCTTCTGGGGTGCAGCCATCACTGTTGATGAAAGACAAACATGGATTGCACTTTCCAAAGTCTAAACCTGCCTATGTTAGCAGTGGGATTATGAGATGATGAGCAATTACAAGGATGATAATACAAACATGAAGTGCTTCTTTATGGACATATCCCTTTCTTCAGGGTTTTTCTTACTTTTAAAAATATGCATCCAAACAAACCACTACAAGAAACAAGCAACGTTATCATGCCAGATGAAATCAACAAGGCTTTTGATGCAAATATCACTGACTTCTGCAACACATGCTTTACAAAAATGGATCGATGGGGCTGGACCATGAGGATGCTTAAGAATAATCAGAAAAACCATTTGGTCCAATACTTTGTTCATAGATATATTCTGAAAAGTAAAGAGGAATCTCCATTATTTATAATTAGCATTTCTCTCTGAAGGAATAATCAAGACCTCCAACAAGATAAAGATGCATGGAATGTAATTATGATGAAGAGACTTTCCTACTCACATCACTTTTTTTAGCACACAAATAAACAATGAAAACCTATTAAAGTTTCAAATGAATTACAGAACAGAAAAACTTGTGGCCAAAAAAAAAATGCTTTTTATTGAAACCATGCAAGTGTTTGAAATGTAGCTAGGGAAAATACTAGTACTCAGCACATAAAAAATTCACATGGATAGTGTATACAAAATCAATTGTCAAAATCTCTTTACCTGGAAAGGCAAATGCAAAGCTGTCCTAAGATAAAGGAGGAATATTTGAAAACTTTTAATTAAAAGATATTTAGAAATTATTCTGAGAATCATTATTTGGAAGAAAGTGATAAATTGCAAATACATATGATATATAATAAGACTAACATTTTTGTGGCGAGTCATAATTATGACATTAAAATAAGTTTGTTTTTAAATAAGTTTACTCCAGAGAACAGGAATGCTCTTTTTTTTCCTAAAATAGATCCTGAGGAAAAGGTTAGGCTGTGAATAATGGCCACTTCTGTTACAGGAGAGCTCTCACTTTTTGCAACAGCCTCAGTAAGAACAATAAGCCTAGAAATTCCCCCTTGTTTGGCTTCATATCTCCAATGTACATTTCACATTCCAAGGTGAATGCAGAGAATCTGGCAAAAAACACATCTTGAAAAAAACCCTTCACTTTGTCCAGACTTCTTCTAAAGGTATGAGACCACTGGCATTTGAATAACCTGGTTTTATTCACACTGATGTAAAAAAGGGCATTCACATAATTTAGGCAGATTTGAACTTCTCACAGTAGGATTGCTGCTTTCACCTTTGGCACTTAAAGAAAGCTGGAAAATACCAGACATTTGTAAGGCATGCACATGCATAATAATGAAGAGTAAGACAAAGTTAATGTTCTACTTGGTTGATCTCTTCGAGCTGTCGTTCCCTGTAGTAAACACTTCTCTTTATAATGTTTTCATATTTTTCCAACATTGCTCCAACATTTTAATTTAGATAGTAGTTTCAATTTTTTATCTTATTATATATGATGCTGTGAGACTTCAGTGGGTGTTTCTTTAAGCGAGCTCGAGGTCCTGCAGAATGACATCTTTCATTACTGGAAGTTTATGCCAACGCATATTTTCATCTTTATTAACACTTTTTAAACCAGAAAGATTTAAATCAAAGATTTTTGTGAAGACAATGAGCAGTAGAATTATTAAAAGATATTAAAGTAATGTCAAAATATGGCTGCTCATGTGTTACTATGACACTAGTTCCTGAATCTAGGGGAATATTGCTATTGATAGCATCCATCACTCAGTCAAATCTTATCGGTAATTAATTTTTGGGGTTTTGATAGCATAAATCTCCAAAACCATGTGAAACAAACCTGCATAAAGGTTGAACTACTGAGTGTATTCTGACTGCTAGAAGTGAACAAGTACCTTTCAACACTTTGCTAAAGCATTTTTGAAATTTTTCAAGAATAAAAGGCTGAAAATTCAAAAAACAATCTAACCTTAACTAGTCTTTCAAAGACTGCCAAGGTAGTTTAACAATTAGTGTCTTCTGATGCAGAAATAATTATTTTCAGTTACAGTACTTGATTCCAGAGCATTGAGTGATCACAGAATTTTATATCTGCAATTCTGAGCGCCCAAGAACATAAATGATACTTACACGAATTGAGCAGTGATCAATCTTCACAACAATTGCACTCTCTTGTTAAAAGAATTACAAAAGGTTGTTTAAACATGAAATATCCTGTTCCCAATACACTTCATAATTCCTCTCTTCAAGGCATGGTTCATGAATTTGTTACCAAGATAGTAAACAAGTTCGTAGAGGATCTCAGGATTAATAGCATAGTATTAATCAGGATGGTTAGATTATTGTGGGTTTTTTAGAGGTGAAAATAAATCTAATTTTCCCTAATAGCCAGTAGACATAACTAGGTGAAGGATAATTCATCTGACCTATCCTAAACAATGTTTTTATGACATGAGATGAGCTATCTCCTGGAAACGTTTTTTAACTTTCTTCTGAGTAAACTAGCAGAGCAATAAAGATGTCTTGTCCTGCCTTTTAGACATCCAATATTGAAACTCTTGAATCTGAGCAGGTAAAATCTGTTTTGTGTTTCAGATGCAGGTTTCAAAGCTTCTTTCAAGCAATACTTCCCATAATGCAATTATGCCATTCATGAGGAAGTCTATTGAGCTACCTACTCGGAAGCCTCACAGCAAAGATCACATGTTTACAGCCTTTTTTTCTCCTCAGGGAGTTTCTTGTTTAGACAGTCACTGAGAAAGGCTTTAAAATACGACCCTATTACCTCCAAAGACTTGCAATAGGGAAGAAAATTAAAATTATAATTTTTTTCTTAAACATTCTATTTTTTTTAAGTCAGTCTCTGATACTGGAGACTCCACTAATCATCCCTCTAATGTAAACAAAACTCTTCAGACTTGTTTATAAGGCATGAAGAAACATAAAACAAGACAAATTCCTTTTTCCCTGAAAATAATCCTTAGAATGTAGCTATGGGAGACTTTTCTGTCTGAAGTATTTCAGAACTGAAACAATTTATCTCCACAGCTATCAAGTCTCATGGCTTCATGACTTTAAAGAAAAAAAGCAGTAAATGCTGTGCTTTTACCTTAGGTGATACGATACATCACCTAGTGTAGTACTTGAAGTTAGCCTCAAAGCAAAGCTATCTTACTTTATCTTCACTGTATTTTTACCTTTGGAAGACTATTACCTTTAGCTGGGCGAAGATAAAACAGGTAAAAAATAAACAGCTTTTAGAGCACCAAAATCCCTTTGTCACAGAGGAGCCTGATCTGGTTTAACTTGGTGCCAGAAGAATGGTGGTGACCATGTCAGAAGCATCCACCCTGTGGATATGAATCAAACCTTCTTCTTTAGGAAGCCACGCAGGAAAACTAGGCCATTTTCCTCTGTGATGTGTTGGACTCTATGAAAACTTCATTTTCCAAAATTCTAATAGTTTAAATGTCTGAAATAGGGTTACTAATAGCAATTTGGTTTTTTTACTATCCATCTAAATTTAATCTTCCATCCATTAATGCATCCAGAAGGAAAGTTTAGTATTCAGTTGCTGAAATTGGTATATTTTCCTTCTTGAAGGATGGAGTTACAATATCTCAACTCAGTTCAAGGATCAACAAGTCCAGAGATCTAAAACACAGAGTCTAACATAATGGATCCAAGTTTGTTAGGAGGGCACTAAAATATATAAAGTGATCCTTAAGCAGGGAATAGAGTATAGTAGGAGAAACACAGCCTTTCCAGTTGGACATACTATTTCCATGAAATTATATTTACTCATGCATGCACAGGTAAATTAAATCAAAGCAAAATTTGTTAGGGGGGGCTCAGTGAATTCTGTAGCCTAATACTATAAAATAAAGTACATCAGCTTTTAAGAAGTTATTGATAAACAGAATTTTCTGCAAACGTCAACCATGAAATCACACAGCTGCAGTTGGTCATAAATGAATAATATTGCAAGAAACACCAAACACACAGAGGGAATTGTAGATTCTGCCAACAAAGTCATTGAATACTGTGCATGACTAAACCCCCACTAAATAAGACAAGTCATATCCCCAGAAACAGAAACTCTAACCTCATTAAGCAAGTATAAAACTGTCTGAAGTGATGGAAAACCACTTTGTACTCCACCTAATAACACAACTGGAATCCATTTTGAAGGAAAATTGAGGCAAAACCTCCTGTACAAATCAGGGAGACTGCAAACAAACAAAGCATTAAAGTAAAATTGCCCAAAAGAATACAACAATAAGAATCTGTAATACCCTGAATAGAACACAAGAAGGCACTTAAAGAGACATTCAGAACTAATGGTGACATTAACTCGATAAAGGCATATGCATCCAAAGAGTCCCTGAAGCAATCTATACCCAGTGACTATGGCATCAGAGAAGCTGCATTTGAAAAATTAACACCCCATTACCATGGAATAACAACAATGTTCACAGGCTTTTTAAAAGCAAGACACAAAACTTGGCAGTTGAACTGCAATGAGAACCCAAATGATAAAAAGTTGAGAGGGAGAATGAGAAGTACGAACACATTGAAATAGTTTTTCCTTGGCATTGCCAGTTGGAAGAATAGCTAGGGAAGACAGTATCTACTAAAATTCATTCTGTGAAGGTTTTGATGTTTGTATAATTTCTTCTCAATATGTGAGCATCAAGACAGATAGAACTCTTTAAGCACACAATTCTATCATTGTTTGCAAGTGATTAAGGAACCTTCATGTGTTTGCAGCAGTAAGTGTGCTGAAGATAGGAAATGTTTAGCTTGGTGAAGAGGAGGCTCAGGGGTGACCTTATGGCTCTCTACAACTACCTGAAAGGAGGTGGCAGCCAGGTGGGGGTCTCTTCTCCAGGTAACTAGGGGTAGGACAAGAAGACATAGTCTTAAGATGCACCAGGGGAGGTTGAGGTTGGATATTAGAAATTATTTCTTCACAGAAAAGGTGATTACATATTGGAATGGACAACCCAGGGAGGTGGTGGAGTCATGTCCCTGGAACTGGTTAAGGAAAGAGTGGAACTGGCAGTTGAACCTAATTGATTCTGTGATTCTGTATTTTAATAAAATGCAGTGGATGCTATAGTTTTTGACACCTAAAATATATATATAAATAATGAATATCAGCTTTATATCTGAGATAATTTCTTTCTTCTTGAGAATATATCTCACCTGCTCTGACTACAGATCAATATTTACTACTTCCAGTTCAGTAATTGAGGACAAGAGAAGACTCTCTAGCAGATTACTAATAATGTGTTGCTTGCTAAAGGTCTGTTCTCAGAAATGTTTGTCCAGGCTGAGAAGTGTGTCATGCTTTTGAGTAATTATTATTTAGAGTTCCTCTCTGTCCCAATAGGTTCCACTAGTGTTTCTTCTCTAAATGTCAGCGAGTCTTGGCCTTACTCATACTAGGAAAGCATTGCTGAATGTGTAAAAACATGCCACGTATTAGTGTTATGCTCTTGGTATACAGCTTGGGTTAAAGAAATAACCTTCAGAAGAAAATGTAAAAGAGTGAGGTTCTGGTTTTAGTTCCTCATAAAGCTCAAGAATGCTGGCATTTGATTATAATTTTAGTTTTATTATATTAATTGCCCTCTTCCCTGTACAATGAAAGAGAACTCTTTCACGGGACAGATACCCACATGAAAATCATTATTTTGAGAAAGAATCTCACTAGGTCAAAATTATGTTTGAAAAGAGGACTTTCCTGTCTTCTTCTTTCTTAGTTCAGAAGTTTCATAGATATTCCAACAGTTTTAGGGCTTGATAGGACTAAAAGGTTTTCCACAGAGATCTTTTAAAAATATCTGTTATTTGAGCATTTGTTTCTGCCACCATATGCATATGGTCAGGGGGACACTTTAACTTTTGAACCAAAGTCCATTGAGTTAGAGGAATACCAAAACTGAATCTAAAGTAGAAACAGAATGTTGTTTGAAGATCAGTAAACTGAACAGCTGAAGATGCTTGCACTGGTTACAGTCAGGTAAATACCTACTGGGCTCTCCAGAAGCAGCCACCATATGCAGACAGCAGCTTTGGGGAAGCATTCCTGCTGCAGTCGTATAGGAGGGATACTGAGAGCTCTACATTTTCATAAAGATGCTGGAATAGGATTTGAATACATTTATCAGTTATAACTAGGGATGTGTGATATTTCTGTAATGTGTCTTTCCAACTAGTATAGACTGTTGGCTATATGCATTGATTGGGATTTCATCAGGCTAGCTGTGAATATTTTTAACCCATATATTTATGATTCTTTTGACATATATTTATATTTTTCTCAGGTCTTCGGTTTATCTTTTCAAAGTACATATGGGTTTCTAGTGCTTCAGAGAAAGCACTAGATTGGGGTTAAAATATAATTTTTTTCCCCATAAAAGCAAATCAGATCTCTGTGACTGGTAGGGGAAAAGGAGTGGGAAAAGAGACATTAGCAAGGAAATCTCAATTGCAGTTCAATGAGGGCACTCTCTGAAAAACTTTTCAGTTAAAATTAAAGTTCCTAGTAAAATTGATGCATGGAAAACACAAGTGTTTAGTGTTGTTTCAACTTGAAGTACAGCATGTGCTTTAAATTACGTGCCTACTTCAGTGTTGATAAGATTCTCCAAATGAGCAAAAGTATATATGAAAAGAATCAAACCATAACAAAAATTCTGGTTGCTTACATTCGTCTTTCTTGTTTTCAGTTTGTTTTTCAGTGTAAAACCCATTATTTGAAGCTGAAATAAGGGTGACCCAGAACTCTTGTTTTGTGCATCCGGATATAGTAAAGATACAAGTTAAGAGTTGAGAGTAGTTTTCTTTGTTCCCCTTCAGAATAGCTACACTTAAAATTGGAAACTTCTCTACTCATTTCTCTAAATGTTGATTTACCTTCCAGAAAACGACCTTAGTTGGCTTCCCACTTTAATTCTTATTTCTAAAGCTGAGGCTGGCACATTTTAAGAGGGCAAGTGGTAAGGTAAGGGGACACAACATGGAAAGCGAGTTAAAACTTTATTATATATGGGCCCTGGTCTGATTCAACAGAGATGCTAGTGATAACAATGTCTCCTTCATGGAAGAGAATGATATAAAGAAAATTTCTTGTTTTGAAAAGGAATGCAGCATGGGAAATATTGTGAAACCAAATTCATGGAGTGAAAGCCCTGGCCTCATTCTAAATCAGTTGTTGAGGAAAAAAGAAAGCCTGTGAATTTAAAAATAACATCAAGGACTCTGCAAATACCCTCTAAGAAACAGTTGCAGTGGCTGAACCAGCAGTTGTGGTGGCCGGGGGGCCAAAGAGCCCAGGCACAGAGGGGGCCCGCTGGTGGGCCAACTCCAAAGTTTAAAGATCCCCCCTTAACTCAGTGAGAAAGGCCTCTCCTATCCGATCTTGTGACTCTGTGTAGTTTTGGTCTGTCTGATTGGCCAGCAGCCAGACGCCCCCTGTATCCCTTTAAAGGGTGTAATCCAGCCCGCACTCCATCCCCTCCTTCTCCCCATTGGTTGTTGTTGTGTTGCCCTGCCTCCCTTCTGTACCCCTTTATAAGTGTGTCCTGAGGGGAAGCTTGCCCCTTTCTTCACTGGACTGCTTTGAAGTGGTTTGGTTAATAAACCCTTCAGAACTCCATACAGGGCTGCTTCTTACCTCTTTGCCTCTAGGGACACCTGAGCTAGCCAGCTCCGTGTGAGCATGGCTGCGTGTTTCCATCGCATGGGTGAGAGAGCTGGCTTCGGGGTGTGCCAAGAAGCACTGCCGGGGGTTCCTTCTTCAAGGAATGCCTCAAGAATAAGCAGCAGCTTCTCCGTCAACACCCACACAACGATAAGAAACAATCTTTATATTATTTGTGCGGGAAAGCAAGAATATCAGACAGTAACATTGCTGAGGACATTGTGCGAATTTTCCCTCTTTAGGCCAAAAATAGTGATTTTTGCAGATTGTTCTTATTAGAAGCTGGAATTCATGACCGTAAGGTCAGGTGACCTTGAAAAGTATAGCTACTAAAGGAGGAATCAAAGAAGGAAGAGCAGCTTTTTTGTTTTACCTTGCTTTGGCAAATATGCTCCCTCCAGGTCTCATACTTTGGTTTTTTATCTTTTGTGCTGTGGTGGAGCCTACTCCTGTTTTTTTACCAGATTTATCCCTCTTTTCCTTCTCCTGTCTCTCCTTTTCACACTCTCTGTCCTAAAACTATTCTCAGCACAGTCTCCAGAGCTCATAATTTTTCAAGCATCTTTACCTATCATTTTGGGATGGAAACTTTGTTAATTAAGCCTAGTATTGTATGTAGGAATCTGTATATTGCATATATAACAATACAATGTTAGGTATGATCTTGGCTAGTTGCCAGAAGCCCATCCAGTCACTCTCTAACTCCTTTTCCTCAATAGAACAGAGGTAAAAATAAGATGAGAAAGCTTCTGAGTTGAGGTAGAGGAGATCAGTTGTCAATTAGTGTCACAGGCATCCGTGCCCCCATACTCTGCTGCATGGTGCAAAGGGGATAGGAAATGGGGGATTACAGTCCATAATAACTTCTCTCATTCAGTGAAGACAGGAAAGAGAGCAGTGGTGGGTGCAGGGGAGTTGTGTTTTGGTCTGCGTTTTTTTTCTGTTTATATATTTTAACCAGGAGTCACTTATTTTGCTTTAGCTAAGTGCAGGAGTACTAGTATTTACTCACCCAGGATCATGGATTTTCAGCAAGGTGACAGATGAAGCTGACTTTGTTGTAGTCAACACAGAATATACACCTCCAACAATAAATTCAGCCCATTCTATTTCAATAATGTAAACACTAATTATCAGGCTCTCAGAAGAGCTAAATTGTATTTTACTGATGACCTTGTTCCTGTTTATAGACTCATTGGCCTGGAGGCAGAAACTGTGAGAGGAGGAAAGCTGTGAGAAAGGTGGACGGAATGATAAAACAAACAAGAAGCATGACTTCCCCTGAGCTAGATGAATCTATTAACATTTGATTCATTTCCATATGTCTTTTAAAAAGTTTACTATAATTTCCCATAACAGCACTGTCTGCAATATTTGACATTTCAGTTGTGAGGCTCAGCTCTTGGCAGTGAATTATTGTAACCTACATCTACCCTGGTCAAGCCCTTTTCCTGTCTCTGTGACTATCCATATTTTTCAGCAATGGGCTTATTTTGGATGCTGTGCAATCTTTTCTACCAGCAGAGTTTTCACCATAGGGACACTTCCAAGGGTCTACATCTGGTGGATTTCTGATATCTGTCTTTATCTTTTTTCTTGAGAAGCAACTCTTCAGAATACTTCAAACATTCTGAAAAATAGAGTACTGTCTTGGGGCAGGTAGAGAAAGAAGTAATAGGAGTAGTTTCCTTGGCTTGGTCCTCTGAAGTTGGGATTCCAGGGAAAGGAAAAGGTCAACAGCTACTTACTGTCAAGTCCACTAATTTTACATCCTTGTGTAATGAAGCTGAGAATGGAGAAAGTAAGGACTGGCAGTTTAACATTACAGCAGTAGTAAACGCCAAAGTGAAAAAGGCAACTCGGTCTAAGACTTTTGTGCAAGCAATTAACTTATTTCTCAGCTCAGCCCATGAACAGGACAACTTTGAACTGATTCTTACTAATTGATGGCTGTAGATTGTAGATAATTTGTTGAGCACTTCCTTTCCTTAATTAATTTATTTTTTTAATTCTGGTGCATGAAGTTGTCCAATTCTGGCCCCCTCACTTCAAGAAACACATTGAGGTGCTAGAATGAATCCAGAGAAGGGCAATGAAGCTGGCAAAGGCTCTAGAGAGTAAGTCCATATGAAGAGCAGCTGAGGGAGTTGAGGGTATTTAGCCTGGTGGAGAGGTGGCTCAGGGGTTACCTTATAATTCTAGAACTGCCTGAAAGGAGGGTGTGGTAAGGTGGGGGTTGGTCTCTTCTCCCAGGCAGTTAGTGACAGGACAAGAGGAAATGGCCTCAAGCTGCACCAGGGGAGGTTCAAGGCATCAACATCAGGAGAAATTTCTTCATAGAAAGAGTTGTTAAACATTGCAATGGAATGCCCAGGGAGGTGGTAGAGCCACCATCCCTGGAGGTGTTTAAGAAACAACTGGATGTAGCACTTAGTGCCATGATCTGGTTGACAAGGTGGTGATCAGTTAAAGGCTGGACTCAATGATCTCAGAGATTTTTTCCAACCTAAATGATTCTGTGATTCTGAAAAATAATGCAACACCAAATCTGGATCCGTTTTTCAGCTCTTAACCAAGGTAAACATCTCTGCAAAACAGTTTCAGCTTCTAACTTCTTATAACATTATAAAATGTGGGTGAAATTTTTTTATAATGTCATTTTCATTGCTTATTACAAAATAATAATTAATTGATTCTATTCACAGGAATTACTAAATTATACCTTCCTCTAGGTTGACTACCAGAAGAATAGACCACAATGTAGATGTTCTGTCCTTATTTCTGTCAATAATCAGCCAAATTCTTTTTAATATTTATTGAAATAAGGACCAGGTCAGGGAGCTGGAGGATGGGGTGTGCAATAACAAGAACACCACAAAAAAAAAAAAAAAAAAAAAAAAAAAAAAAAAAACCAAAACAAAAAAACACCAACTATTAGTGGAAACTAGTTTTTATAAAATTTAGAATGACAGAAAAGTGATGAACAAATGATTTTTGAAATTTATTCATAGACTTAATTCATCTACCTCTTTTAGCTTCTGCTTTGCTGTTCCATCTCGCTAACAAGCAAAACCTCCTGTGGTTAAATAGCATTTGTCTACTCCTGCTATCAATCTAATACAATGAGCTGCACACAGTTCTCTATCTGCAGCAAAACTCCCACTGATACCAATAGCCCAGAATCTGTAAATACAGTATCAAGGAGAAATTCAGCACATACATTTAGTTTCATCACACATTTTGTTACAGTTATTAAAATGCTATATTTCTGCTTTATGTTTTTGCTGCCTTTTTCTAGTTCAAACTAGTAATGAATAAAGCACTAGCACAGAAAGAGTTTTGACACAGAGAAATAATTCTGAGACTTCCTGACATAAATTTGCTAGTGCTTTAATTCTGTATTTGGATAATCGCTTTCTTGATTGCCACTCCTTATATTTGTTTGACAGTAATATTAAGGATGTTATTCTATTCCTATTTTCCCTTTTTAAGAACTATTGCAGGTAATATGTAGGCATATAGGTAAATTACAGTATTTATAGGGTGCTAGGATTTCATCTGCCATCCATCATTTAGATCATTTCATCTGATCTAAACAGCCATCTCTATTTTATTGATTCATTTATGACAAGTAAATACAAATCTGTAATCTTCATTTTCTAGCACAACACTTTCTATGAATTTATTCAGGATTACCATTGCCAGAATGTCTAAAATAGGCAACACATATTGTTCATAAAATAATAAAGACGAAGTTTATTCTTATGGAGGTATGTTGGAATTGTTTTCCAAAGCAGCTCTGAGAAAAGATGAAAAGCCTCATTGATAGGAAAACCTATATAAAAAGTGTCCAGTGTTCCCTGCTCTTAGTAAGAAGTGAAATGAAATCTGATCATTGCTGAATTTGCCACACTGCTTCATTTTAGTAATGCTTGTATTAAGGTATTTTAACTCCTAGATAGAAGAGTTTGAGTATATATTTATTTCAGACAAGTACTGTTTCTGATTATTGCTTTGGATGCAGTAGAAAGATTCCATGGACCAAACTGAGGTATTTTGATTTGCAGAGGTTATGTATCTGATATTTTCTTTGTTGGTCAGACTTTTTACAGAGGACCAGTTCAGCCAAGTACTTCAGTTTCCACATTTCTGAGTAGCAAATCTCCCAGATCTTTATATATCTATCTCTACTAAAAGTAAATGTTAGGAACACTAACTAAAAAAGGTATTAAAAGCATCTAGGTTTTTTTGCTCAAAACCAATTTTCTATCTAGATTAAACAACATAGTTTCTAGAATTTCCTCGGTTAGATTAGTCATTATTGGTTTAGCATAGCTTTTCTTCTTTTAAGTATTATGACCTCATGTGATAGCTGTCCCCCTTTTTATAAACACTTTGTCTTTTTGGGGATTTTTCTGAGTAGGAGAAAAAAACTTGGACTTTTTTTTTATTCTGAAAATTTCAAATATTTGAATATTTAAAATTTATTTAAACTTAAGTATTAGACTTCTTGCTCATGTTATTCACTTCTATGAAGCATCTTTTTGACATATGATTGATTAATTCCACTATAATGTGTGACATAAGGCAGACAAGAGAAAGAGATTGGGTGGAGGCCGAAGAGGGGTGAGGGAGAGAAAGAGAGAGTGAAGGGATCCCCTTGTTCCTGGCCGAGATATAAATTTAATTTAATTTCTTTGCATGAGTTAAGGAATTAGTGGAAATCAAGCACTATGTAAAGGTGTTCAAGAATACGAATGGAAGCAGCTATGGACAGTATTAAAGCTTTGCCCAGAAGCAGCTATAGGCAGGATTAAAGCTTTGCCCACAACTTTGAGTAGTGTTGAACTGGAAAGTAATTGCCCTTTGGCTGAAGCTGTATCGGAAATCTTCCGATCCAACGCAAGAAGGAATAGATCTATTATAAAATAAGGATAAGGTGTATTTTTCCTAGTTGGGACACCTTTACTGGACAAGATTGCAATATGGTGCCTTCAACAATAGTTAAGTCCCTATTGGAAGAATTAAAAGAGCACGCAGAAGTTATTCCCCTCACTGAACAGATGCAGCATATGCCTGAGGATATAAAGGTCCTCATGCTGCTTCCAACCTACTTCCCAGACCTGAGGGCTTGATTCAAGGCAGGAAGAGAGGATAATTCTTCCTCTAAGTTCTTTCATTTCCTAGTATCTCTGCAGGGACTTTTAAAAAAAGAGTCAAATTATTGTAGTGTTTTCTGTGAAGTGGAAACTTGTCTTTTGCCTACCTACTAGGAGACACAGCAATCAATTCAGCTCACTAAGAGCAGAGAGCTGCAGAGCAGCTGTCCAACAGCAACCAATTAACTCAGAGAAGCAGAGGCAGCTCCCAGAGCTCAATACTATTTCTTGAGTGTTTTGTCTCCTTAGAAATATAGAGGAAGGTAACAAATTTAAGTAAAACAAAAAAAGCTCTGAAAGCTGAAACCTCTAAGTTCTAAATAATGGGCTGTGACTCTGTTACAATTTGGTTTAAACCCAGAAGAGCAAAGAAAACTAAGTCTCTGTACATAAACTGGATGGAACTTTGAGATGGTTCAAAATATTCCCAAAAATGAGATTAAAACCAAACGTGGTTAGTTGTTGGTGCCAAAAAATTTGATGTATTTTATTTAACGGTAAAGGAGGCAAAGAGAAGGAAAGAGAAAAAAAGAAAAAGACATAGAGAAAGAAGTGTGCGTGGGGTGTGGGGGGACGGGGAGAGGTGACCGTGGTTAGATGGGAGCATATTACCCATCCAGGGGTCCTAACAATGTCTCGTTGCTCCCCTCCATCTGGTCTTGTGGTGGTGAGGGTCCCCCGCTGCCATGCCACACCACGTGGCCACACGCAGCCACAGGCCGGCACACATGGCCCCATGCTGAGGAGTAAAGAATCCCGTGGAGTAATTACGCTTTTGGCCAGGTGAGAACACCCACATGCCTCCCTTGCAGGGGACAGCTTGACACACTGTCCCTTGCAACACTGAGGGTCTGTTGCATCATCTCTGGTGCTCTGGTGCAGGGTCTGGGGACCCCTTTGAGGGAGGCCCTTTGATGGGCCATGACACTCCCTTCTGCTGGAGATAAGCTTTTCCCCGGGTGAAGGGCCCCTCAGCTGGGCTCCTCTGCACATCCGAGGATGGGCTGTCACTGCGCCTCTCACCAGAGGCTTTTCCAACACACCCAAAGCCTCTCTCCCCCAACACTTTGGTGCAAGGGTCTGTTTGAGCCTGGCAGCTGATAGCCCTGGGGCTGTGGTCTCCACCTTGGAGGAGTTAAGCTTAGGCTTTGTGAATGTCCCAAGCCTTGAGCTGTTACTTTATCTTGTCTTCATCAGCGAGCAGTGTAAGGCCTCAGGCAGGGCCCCATTCAGGATGCAGTGGTCTTCTCTGCAGCTTTTGCAACACAGTTTAAAAAGTATTTCATTAAAAAGTTTAAGCCATGAACTGTAATATTTCAGTCTCTGACAAACTCCTGATCTTCTATTATCTTTACCAAAAATGTCACTACAACTGCAAACAGTGCATACCTATATCTATAGCATATAGTGCATACCATATCCATAGCAATAGCATTTTTGTGTAATCAATTGGCCCCAAATGTAAGCAGTGGCTGCCTGCTGTTGGCGAGTAAAATCCTCAGGGGATGGAAACATAACTGATTTGTTGTCTTGGCATATTTGTTGCTTTCTAACAGCTCGGGTCTAGAATGTTGCAGAGAAACTGCTGAGGATCTTTTAGTCTGCAAGTTATTATCCTTTGTTGCTCATCCATACAGAGACAAATGATGCTATTGGGGAGACCTTTAGTGTACCATGAATGATGTCGAGGCCCTTGGAGTGATAATGAAAGGTATGAGAATGCAGGCAGCATTCTTGGTCTTGCTGCTGAAGGGGAAAAGCTTAGTTAAAAGTGTACTGCACAAAAACCCTGGTTGCATGGCTGATGCTTTGTATTTTAGGAGTGTGGAATCATTTCTGAAAAGCAAGGATTTCTAGGGAGAAAAAGGCATGAGGAAGATGCAAAGAGTGTCAAGACCTTTATTTTTTCTTCTTCTTTTTTATTTTTTTGCCAACAGACTTGCTTACCTAGTGAGGAGGGCTTTAAATTAGATTCATTTGAGGATGGTAATGGCAACCCAAGAGACACAGAGAAAAAAGAAGGTACTCCCAGGGCTCAGCATAATGCAGAAAATTCTCCCCCTCCTGCTGTGAAAGCTTCATGCCTAAGGGACTATCATGTATGACTGGATGCAAAGTCATGAAGCTTGGGAAACAAGAAGAACTTAGAAGTCTGTGCACAGCTGCAGAGCTGTTATCTTATTGAGATTAAAAAGAGATGATGGAACACCACCATCCTCTGGACTCAAGTTGCACAAGGAGAGGCTTAGATTGGATTTTGGGAAATAAAGTCTTCACAGAAATGGTAATCAAGTACTGAAACAGGCTACCCAGGGAAGTGGTTGGGTCATCATCCCTAGAGTTACATAACAGAAGTGGCACTTTAGGACATGGTTTAGTGGTGGACATAACAGTGCTGTGTTAACAGTTGGACTTGATGATCTTAAAAGTCTTTCCCAAACTAAATTATTCTATAATTCTGTGAATGGAGTTTGATTCAGGCTCTTTGGGAAAAATAGAGAAGATAGGATGGAAAGGTTACACTCTAGGCAAAGGATGGCTTTGAATGTGTGCAAACAAGTGAAGAGTCAGTTGAGATCTTATGGCAAAGGATCAAAAAGCAGATGAAAACAGTAGACATCATGGTAGGTGTTATGGATCGAGAAGGAAGTAGACAAACCTCATTACAGCTGGAGGAAGCCTCATTATTACAGGCACTGGAACTGCTGGGGGAATTTAACTACACTGCTAGTGTTTGAAAGGGTAACATGATAATGTGATTCAGATTTCTGGAGTATGTTGATGACACAGGGGGTCAATGAGCCAACTGTTCCCTGCTGGTTACTATGAACTAGAAAGAACAGTCAGAGCTGTGAAGGCTGAATTCAGCACTGGCAGAAGAAACTTCAAGACTAAGAAGTTTAAAACCATGAGAGAAGTGATCAAGACTTATAGTAGAATTATAGCCGTGGAATTGAGGAGAGCAGATATTGGCTTGTTAAAAATCTGCTTGGCAGGATCCTGTAGAAGACTGCCCTGAAGGGCAAAGAGGCCCAGGAGAACTACTTGGTATTCAAACTGACCTCCTGATGCACGAGAACAGTCTGTTTCAACTTGCAGAGAGTTACAGTCATGGCAGAAGGCCAGCACTGATGAACAAAGAGCTCCTGACCGAGCTCGAATGCAAAAAGAAAGTATGTAGAAGGTAGAAGGAAGGATGAGCTCCCGAGGAGTAATACAGAGAGTGCTCGAGCATATAAGATTGGAGAGAGGAAAGACAAATATCAGAGTTTTAGCTCACACAGGATGTGAAGGACAGTGAGGGTTTCCATAATACACTGTAAGCAAAGGGAAAAATAAGGATAATGTAGTCCCACTGCTTGCTGGAGCCAGACACAGTGACAAAATATAAGAAAAGCCTGATGCATGGAGTTTTTCTTTTATTTTTACTGGTAAGTTTGGGCCTAGGGTCCTTAGGACTAGAGATAGAATCTGTGAGAGCAAATAATTTTATCACAGTGGAGAAAGAAAAAGCTAGAAATTATTTGAAGAAATTTCACATTAAAAAGTGCACTGGATCAGATAGGATTTACTTGAGAGTGTTGATGAAGCTGATCAATGTCAGTTGCAAGACAACTCTCAATTAACTTTGAAAGGTCAGGGCAATCAGGGGAGGTTCCTGATGACTGCTTGTATATCTCATGTCTGTCTTCAACAAAGGCAAAGAAGAGGATTCAGGGAACTGCAGACTGGACAGCTTCAGCCCCATTCCTGGAAAGACTGTGAAATAAATCCTCTATGAAGCCAGAGGTATATAAAAGATAGGGTACATAACAAGCCACAATCCAGTACATGAACAACTGTAGACAATGAGCATGATTTAACAAGGACGACTTGTGTCTGAACAACCTAATAGCTTTTGATTCAGCTACTTGGTGAATAGAGGAAAAATAGTGCATGTGGATTACTGAAGCCAGTTACTAGCAGCAGTCTTCCTTGTTTGGTAACAGAGTCAACACTGCCAGTGTCTTTATTCAATTTAAATTTAAAATTTGAAATATTTTATAAATTTGAATGAGGACATGAAACAAATAAATATGGATACATTCAATATATATAGCTCTTGGTAAAAACATAAATGTTACTTGAATGTTGTGCTGCTCATACAATGCCATTTTACTTGCAGCTCCATAATTTGTGGCAACTGAACGGGCTTTGCCAGCAAAAAAAGTCTTTCATCCTATGTTGGCTCTGTTAGCTGAATTTTATTTAACCATTACAATATCGGTTAGAGGCATTCCTTATTCCAGTTCCTAAAAATGTAAGTTGAATGAACATAAGTTTAGTGCAAACCATTTTATAATTTGGTATTTTAACCCCTCCAATTTACAGAGATGTCCCCAAATGGGAAATCTAACAACAGTAACAACAGAACCAAGATATTTCCACTATCCGAAGACACTGAGGGGTCAGGATTCCATCTCTCTCCTCTCCTTCTCTAAGACCCTATTATTAACACTGCCTGTACTCTCTAATTAGATCTGTTCTCACCCTTGGGTGGAGTGCTCAGCAACCTGATCTAGTAAAATGCATCCCTTCCTAGGGCAAGGGGGTTATAATTAGATTACCTTTAAGGCCCCTCCCAGCCCAAGCCATTCTATATTTCCATGATTCTATGATTTCTATTGGCTATTGATAATAAAAGTTACGATTAATTATTCTGAAATGTAGCTTCTCTATATAAACATTTACATACATCTATCATTTATTAAAAACTTATGGTAGGTGTGACAGAATACTGTGGAAGAAACACATGAATAATGTTTCTTAAAGAATAGTCTACAAAAGTATGATATTCAAGTATAGAAGAAATACATGATGAACTAAAAATTCAGGAATAAGTGTATTAACTAAAATGATAATAGTTTTTGAATGCACGGAGCCATTAATATCTACCCACATGAAACAATGCAGAAGTTTAATGGAGAAGAGAAACTCACCAGTCAGTTTTATGAACTTCACTTATAGCTTCATTCAGAAATTATTAATTGCTTCCCATTTTAAAATGTCATTCCGTCTGAAATCAAGGCTGACCAATATTTATCCAATCTTTAATTTCTCTAACAGAAAATCAGGGACAACTGTCAAACTACTTTTAGAGTAACTAAAATGGTAGTGATCTTTATGCCTATCTACAGGTGATTAATTACTCTTCTGAACTTTTAAATTTTTTTACGTCAGTCATTAACAGGCCCTCAGATACTACATCTAGGAGAGAACATCAGGTAATAAAATTTGCCGCTTGCATAGCATGAACTATATTATGTGACCAATTTATTTTGCCATTGAATCTTCTAATATGTGTTTGGATAAAACACATCTTTCTGAAGGGAACCAAGCTGACTTGAAAGCACCAAAAATGCTCCACTTTCTCTCATAATTTGCTACAATGACCAGTCCCTCGCCCTGCTAGAAAAAAATGCTTTCTACCTCACAATGAGTTTGAGCATCATAAAAATGTTATCTTTTCCTCTTCATGCATTGATTCTCTTACTCTCCCTGAGAAAAGCTTAATTAATATTGCAAAAATGTGAAGGTCAAACTTTCATTTATAAATGATATGTAAAAGTCAGTGTAATTGGCAGCATCTTGCAGAGTGCCAGGTGGACCTCCTTTTGTGTTATCTAGAGAAAACTTTTCATCCCACATACTTCTATCACTGATATAAGGGTTTTTCTGTATTATTTTTAGCTCTGTAGCCTACTTTACATCTTCAAGGCTGTAAAATATCGTGCAAAGAATAGATTTTTCTGGTTTACTTGCTAAATTTTCAGTATGCTGCATGTCACCATCTGTAAGAGAAAAAAATCTGATTGGAACATGAAAACTCACCTAGATTGCAGCGATGATATTAAAATAATTATAGTTTGAGAGTTTTGGCTCTATGTAATGCAGTTTCACCATGAAAGGAAGCTTCCACTTTTTTTTCGATTGACATGTCCCCTTTGGTAAAACTGTATCACTTCAGATCTATTAAGCAACCAGGGACAGAGTCCTGACAGGCATTTTCTTCTGCACCTGCAGAGAAGTCAGCCAGCAGAATGGCTAGGGTAAGATTAATTGCTTTTCATTAGCTGCATTTTACATTGCTTTATAGGCAGTTCTCTTCCCACTCAATGATATGTGTTTTAAAATTTTCTTTGAAAGACAAAGACACACTGGTTTTTGTTGAGTTAATCCATCAGGAAATGACATTTTAGGGCTTAACTTTGAACCTGTAACATTGTATGTAATGTAGAAAAGCAAGTGCAAATTGACATCTATTTGCTTTCATTGTCTTCGCCTGCAATGCCAATAATCTCATACTTTCCAAAAAGTCATTTTTGTGTATTATTCCTAACAACATCATTCTCTTGAGTCATGGGCTCCCAAATAAATGTCACCTCTTGTTGAAACACCTGCTATTGAAAACGTGTTCAAGCTGTTACGCCGCCTCAAATCCACAAAGATATTTATTGTAACTGACCGTGGCTTATCTTCCTCTTTAGGAATTACAACTTTTCTTCTTTGCAGAACTTTCCAGTGATATTCTTTAAAAAAAAATCACATTGGTTTTAGATGCCTGCAACTAGGTCTAGATAACTAGATTTATCAATAAATTTAATTGATCAAAATAAATGCCAAAATAGATATAGAAAAACTACTTTCTCCTTTTTGTCATAGGTAAGTTGATAATATACTGGTGAGGGAGGAGGTAGACTTTAAGTAAAATACTGTGATGTTTCACACAAATTTAATGTTTCAAACAAAGTAAAAGTAAATACTACATCATAAACTCTCCGAATTAGCTTGGATCAAGTGATGTGTTTGGCTCCTGAGACAGACAACATTAACAAATTATTTTCTTGTCTTGTTTGCTTTGAAAAGAAAATCACTGTAAAAGAAGTATAAAAAGTAAAATCTGCCCAAAGACAAGCGAAAATGGACACATAGGGAGTTCTACACCCACCTGCAGGTATTCCATCATGTAAAAGACTGGACCTTCACAAGTATGTTAACATCTGAAAATTCTTCACTCAACTTTAGGAAAAAATGCATCGTAAGAAAAGTTTGTTAAGTTCTCTCCTTTAAGAGTAAATGTTATCAGTGAAACAGTACATAAATTACCAGCTACCTGACAGCTTGTTACAAATCAGCACAATGATATGCTTATGAAGTTACTAAACCATAAACATGCCTTTGCATATGGTCTGTTTCCTTTTCCCCCCTCCTTCATTCCCTCTGTTCCTTCTTCCTGCCTTCCTTCATATTTTCTCCTCCATTTAAATGAAAGGTTTCTGAGTTTTAAGGAATAATAATACACTTTATGTCTTCAATAAATCAGAATCTTTGCAAACCCAAATATTTCTACCACAAATGCTAACATGCCTAATGTCAGTATTTGAAATACTTTAACAAAGAGCACAGGATAGTGGGTGTGCCCTTGGCAGGGGTTGAGATAGCAGAATCAGTAGTAAAGACCTTTTTAAGTTACAGAATTTTGAATGATTGCTGTCATACTTCCACTCTCCTTCCAAAAATCCTAACAAACAAAAAACTGCTCACAATACTGTATGTGGACAGAGTGCCCAAGGGATAGAAACCTAGCCAAAACACTTGATTTATTATCAACAAATTTTTAGGCTTTTTGTTTGGGTGTTTTTTTTTTTTTTTTGTATCCACTTTCCATCTAGATTGCATGACAAAATTATGAAAATACAGACAACTTTACTAAAGCCCACAAAAAAATCAGGTTTTGGAAGAGGATTTTACTTTATCTTCTCCACTTACTCTTAACACCTGCTCAGTGTTTTTAAGATTCTGGGCACACTCATCTTCTCCTTAAACTAGCTCATTTATTAGCTCACTGGCTTCAATTCCAGATGCTAAAGCTAGATGGAGTTAGAGTATCTACTCAGTTCTGTTCCATGATCAATCTGTTCATTATTACAGTAGTTGGAAATGAGGTTTGGGAGGTGAATGAGTATTTTGCTTATTTGACTAATTTGTATATAGTTCTGCCTAATATATAACATGTAGCAAATTTGTATAAATCTTTCCCTTTTAAAGAGTACCGTTGTATATTTTTAGGCAAAATACACAAATATTCAGCTATGCCATGAGGCTTCTGCACTTTCAATAACTTGCTTCCAAAAGTTGTTACAATGACCCCAAAAAGATAATGTTTTTGCTTGAGAAAATTTAACAAGAGTATTTTGTACATATTACGTGTGACATATGCAGCTGTCTATGTGTATATACGGATATACAGCAAATCACAAGAATAATATTTTGGAAAATGTGTTACTGAAATTTGTTGATGTACTGTGCTATCTGTATTTAGCATTATCTGATTTAGGTTAGTGAGAAATTTTAAAAAGAGAAGTGCACTGAATTCCAGTGAAATACATTGCTTTGTCTCAGAGATGGTATGGCTCATCTTTGTGCAATTATGCAACAGTTTCTAATGGTAAACTTTCTGTCTTTTGATTTTGGTGGTTACTGCTTTTTTGTACTTCAGTGCACTAATGAAAAAATTTAAAAAACCCCACAAACTAATAGAATAGCTGAATGCTTGTCCTGTTTATGCAGAGTGGAGGTCCAAGTGACTTATTTGAAAAGTATATCAGAGACAAGACTGAAATGAATCCACCCTTTGTCTGGCTGCTTGTTCACAACCTAATTTGTCCTGTATTTTCTTACTTTCAAATATCTTCTTTTTAAAGCACAAATTAACTAGCACATTCAAAAAAAAACCTTTTATGGTATTAAATCCTATGAAAAGTGGGTAATTTCTTGAAAAAATCAGAATGCTCTAAACAGAGTTATATCAGTTAGCCAAAGTCACCTCAAAATACTTCTCTATTTTTATTTCAAAAATATTCTGTGAGTTTTCTTCTTCATCCAGGTATTGTGCAGTGATGTACCAGAATAGAACAGTATGTGCCAATAGCTAGAGTATCTGCTAAGTGCTACCTTTCCTAGTATTTTTAGCAGCCTTAAACAAGATTCTCCAAGTAGTGTCTGTGTAACCAAAATCAAAAAGAACACTCGATAAATTTAAAGGTATTAAATCAGGCAAATACATTTACCAAGAACTGAAGCCAGTGGGTTGGCTCTTTTTATATGAGATGTCTGAATTATGTTGACAATCTAATAATGTGCCCGAGTAGCTAAAGGCTGATACAGGCCTGCAGGAGCTGGTAATGTGGCTGTAACATCTTATAACATTAAGGACATCATGGAGATAAATGAGACTAATGTAGTCTGAAAATGAACATCTCCCTTGGTTTAAAAAATAAGTTAACTATAAAAATAAATATTGTGCATTTACCATTTATATCTAGAATTCTGCATGCAATTTATAGATATTGCTGTATGTAAGTTACTGAGCTAAATATTACAGTAAAATATTCATGGTGTCTCTACCAAGCAAAAAATATAATTAGCAGAGGTGGAAAGGACCATTTTCTCTTGTTATCCAACCATAGCTATTACTTCAAGCAAAATCATAAAAGTGACATTATTCTGCAGAAGTAATGAAGTGTGGGTGGAAAATCAGCTGAGTTGACATGCAAAATGAGACACTTCAGGACTGTCTGTGCTTGTAAATGAAATGGAGTCAAAATATTGCTCTACATGGAATCTCATAAAGAAACCGAAAAACTTATTTTATCCAATTTGGGGCTGTAATATTTATTAAACTAGAACAATTATTAAATATTGTCAGTTTCTTTTCTGTTTTTTTTTTCCTTTTTCCTGTCAGTAGAGGGTTTTAATTCCCACAAAATATTTGCTACCAATAACTCACAGACTTATTTATAATATGACAATTTTTTATTATGATTTCCACCAACAAATCATATAGCTTACATTTTGTCAGAATTTCGGATGAGTGCTAGAAACTAGCTTGTAAATTAGAGATTATTTACATTGTGTCATTTATCCCTTTAAATATAATACCATACTACATGATTAATATTTGTGTTCAGATTTCTCATGCCAACTACTGTGTTACAATGCCTCATTAGCAGAAGTAACAGGAAGGAGACCTCAATTAAAGAAGCATAAAATACAGAAGCCGGGCTTGACAATTTTCACCTGTTCAGGAGAAACAATCCTGAAAACATACACCATCCCAGGAGCACGGAAGTGCTGAGGCTAGAAAGTAGCTCCAGGGATCATCTAGTCCAACTCCCCTGTTCAGAATAAGGTCAGTCATCCACAGGAGGGTTCTCAGGGTCCATGTCCAGTTGGGCTGTGAATATATCAGGATGGAGACTCCACAACTTCTCTAGTTGCTCCAGTGTTTGACCACCATCACGGTAAAAAAGGTTGGGTTTGGAGGTTTTTTTTTCTTATGTTTAAACAAAATTTCTTTTATTTAAGTTCCTGTCTATTGCCTCTCATCCTGTAAATGGATACCATAAGAAGAGCCTGGCCCCATTTTCTCTCTTCCCTGTAAGCTCCAATGATGACATGCTTGTTTTCCTACTTATATTCTTTGTATTTCAGCAGCAATCAGACTGGGGCACAAAGATGG
>VYXC01010333.1:223765-304770 GCA_013397175.1 Platysteira castanea | reverse complement strand
CTCAATTATTCAGATTAAAAATAAAGAATAGTGGGAGTCAAACACTGCCTGAAGTTAAACAGCCCCTTGTTTTCTTATTAGCATTTTTACTCTGCAACATCTTTAGAAATGTGACAGGCTAAGGAAGAAAAAACCCTTATGGTTCCTTTTGCATTAGCTACTGTTGCATATTATATTTTTTTAATAGCTGTCCCAATGAAGGCAGGGAGTACCAGGCCTTGATCTACCCATGTGGTAAGTCAGCTTCCCAGTACCTAACACTGCACTCTAAATTATTTCTGTTGGGTGCACTAATGCACGAATTACATTTGAAATGATTGTGTGTGTATGAATTACTAACACAAGCAGGACTAGAGTCAGTATGGCACTCTTGACAGGTGCTTATATTTGCTGTTTTTGCAGAAANCCATGTCCAGTTGGGCTGTGAATATATCAGGATGGAGACTCCACAACTTCTCTAGTTGCTCCAGTGTTTGACCACCATCACGGTAAAAAAGGTTGGGTTTGGAGGTTTTTTTTTCTTATGTTTAAACAAAATTTCTTTTATTTAAGTTCCTGTCTATTGCCTCTCATCCTGTAAATGGATACCATAAGAAGAGCCTGGCCCCATTTTCTCTCTTCCCTGTAAGCTCCAATGATGACATGCTTGTTTTCCTACTTATATTCTTTGNTCCCAATGAAGGCAGGGAGTACCAGGCCTTGATCTACCCATGTGGTAAGTCAGCTTCCCAGTACCTAACACTGCACTCTAAATTATTTCTGTTGGGTGCACTAATGCACGAATTACATTTGAAATGATTGTGTGTGTATGAATTACTAACACAAGCAGGACTAGAGTCAGTATGGCACTCTTGACAGGTGCTTATATTTGCTGTTTTTGCAAAAAATATAAGAGCATTGGGCCAAAATGAATGCTAAGAAAAGAAAGGCAGCACTGGGAAGATGGTTATTTCTGTTGAAGCTTGTAGTTGTCTTACGTATCATGTTCTATTGCTATAGAATAAAATAAAGAGAAGGAAAACAATAAAGAAGACATAACACACCTAGAAAGAGTCATCAACACAGAAAAAAAGTGGCAAAACTGTATGAACCCTATCAGTGTGATGGGGAAGTATAAGTAGGATATTGTATTGACTATTCAGCTAAGGAAAAGGGAATTACATACTGCTATACCAACATGTTCCTTTTCCAGAAGCCTGAAAAGAAAAGCGATAAATGAAGAATATTTCATTGCATTTAAAAGAAAGTAGCAGAATTTCTAGTGAAAGAAATGCAGTTTGCTTGCCTGAATAGAAGATTAAAAAAAAAAAAGGCTATCATATCCTCCTTCCATACTTGAGTCAGATTGTATTTCTTGTTCCAGTACTGAACTGTACAACGCAAAGACACTTGTTCATCACTTCTGTGATGAAGCAATATACCCAAATTTAGGCTGTTCTAGGATATAAACTCCTAGTAGAAGTTTATGTTACTGTTTAAAAATACATGACCTTGAATTTTGTACTACTGAACTTTCACTCCATCTTTTTTTATATTTTAAATAATTTCTGTTTCATCAATTATCACAAAATACATATCTCCAATTACATTGTTAGCACACATATTTTAGGCATCCATCTCACTGATATTTGAAATATTGAAAATGTTCTAGTTAAACACACATTTCTTTGAAACTGCACATAATGTTTCTGCCTCTTGGTTATTTCCTTTTCCAGCACATCCCAGAAACGCTGAAGTTTTTTCTATAACCAGTTCCCCATCCTTTCTCTAATGTTTCCACTAAATCAGAGCTTCTCCAGTTTCCCTTGTGACACCCTCTTCTTTGAATCTATGCAAATTTGGAGAGAAAATTCTCCTCCTATCATATTCAGCACTTTTTTTACTAGTAACATTTCTTCTGGAATATGTATCTTTAGGAGATGAAGTCTACCATAATAGGAGAGCTCTCAGGGCTATTAGTATTTCTCATAATATTTCAGTTTTCTGTCACAAAGTGGAGTTTATAGAATATTTTTTCAACTACACTTCTTTACTATTCTTCCCTAAAGAGATTTAAAACTGCCTTTTGTTTTATTCATGCTAAGTGCTTGGGTTTTATTAATACCTAAATGTCATAGAATCCTAGTTCTTTTACCTTCACTTCTGTCTTCTCTGAAAGGATACATATATTGCTGCTTTATTTCATTCTTGTTTTTGTTGGATTTTGTTTTCTTCTGGGTTTTGTTTTGGTTGGTTGTTATTTTGTTGTTTTTCTTTTTTTTCTTCTATTCATGTGTTACCCCCTTAAATATCTGATGTAACATTTACAGCTTGTAATTCAGATTTCAACATTTGTAGTCCTGGGACACAGACAGAAGAGATAATTTAGATGCTGTTCCCTTTTCCCAAGTGACTGAGACCTTAAGCCACTAAAGTCTTAAATTCCCCACCCACACCTCCCTCTTTAGCTATACTTTGGTTAAAGTCTCAGTAGTTGATAGCTTTGAATGGATCTTGCAAGTTTGTAAGGCACAGTGTTCTGGTAAATATATCAGGTCAGTTGTTTTACAGGAATACAGATCAGCTACCTGAAAGGTGAGGAATATATTTGCTGATTCTTCCCAAAGTTAAAATTAATAAATGAGAATATGACCACCAGAGGATAACCTACCTTTCAATCCACTTTGTTTCTTTCATAGACTTCAAATTTCATTGGGGCATCGTGGACTTGCATACCTTGACAAAGATCATGCAAAAAACGCTCTTACCAAAATCTATATCCTAAACAAATTTGAGCTGTTATGCATTATTTCTAAGCTGTACAGTTTTCAAACACATATTATAAGGAAGATGGAAATTTTAGTCCCAGTATTACATTAGTTTCAAATGTACATGATGCCAGCTTGTATCTTACCTTTCTACAAGCATTTAAGTTCCTTCTGTGTACATAAAATAATATTCAAATAGCTTTGATGGAGGGTTATAATGATCAAGAAAAATGTATTATTTAGATTATTACATGACTAAAATTATTTTAATTTCATTAGCAGTGACAAAGTGTTCCAAAAGAAATCACACCATAGTGTACTTCAGAAAATAAACCAGGCCTACTTTTTTTTCTGGATTATTTAGGGGCTTTATTTCCCATATATTTGTACATTGATAGGCTTAGTATAGATTTCATAACTGAAAATTACAATACAGTCAGGCACAGATGCAGAGAGCTTAAAATCTTCCTATTTTAAATCTTCCTGTTTTTTCCTTTTCCACCCCACACCTGAATTACCCCTTCAGCAGAATCCAGTCTTGAGAAGAAGAGATTTACTTGGACTTCAGAACCTTGAAAACAGAAACATTGTAGACATTCAGTTGTTTGTTAAGTAGATAAAACTGGCTGCAAACAATAAAATGCTTTGATGGAGCAACAGCTCAGATAAGCAAATTTTATTCTGTTATTTAAAACAGCAAATTTCTTACTTTTCAATATGCTGTGAGAGTGATTTCTCTGAAACCTGTGCATGACAGGCAATATCACTTGCAATGGTGGATTACTTCACTCAGAGGGTGGTAAAGCACTGGAACAGGTTGCCCAGAGAAGTTGTGGATGCCCCATCCCTGGAAGTTTTCAAGGCCAGGGTGAATGGGGCCCTGAGCAACCTGATCTAGTGGGTGACACTACCCATGGCACAGGGATAACTGGATGATCTCTAAGGTGCTTTCTAACCTAAAAAATTCTATGATTCTATGATTTAATGAAATCAAAAAGATATGGGCAGAAAAATCTCACATTCACTCCAACCTCTTCTAGGCTGATATCTCTTAATTTATGGTATCGTTCAATCCTATGGCAATTACTTACTTAATCATTATTTATTCTTTCTATTGTTTGTCAAGAGAGTTCTAATTTTGTTTTGTAACTAATCAATCATATGGACATAGATGTTAATTATTTTTAAGAAATTAAGACTGAAAATATGAGCAAAAGCAATGCAAAACAGCATTGTTACCACATTTTTGAAGAGATCTCAGGGTTAAGTTAAAAACTCAAAACCAATAAAGCATATTAGGATAGCTAACTGAGTCTTGCAGACCAGTGACATTATTAATGCAACATGTTGGTGCATGAAAAAAACAAAAAAGTATAACAGATAATTCAGTAACAAACTATGTGTTAATGTATACCACTGTATTCATAAATTTTAATAGAACTATTTATCACAGCAAGAACTGTTAAGGAATTCTGTAGGCTTTCTGCAACTATGGTAAGATGAATGATGAATCTGATGCAATGCAGGGTTTTTTAATAATTTATTGGATCATGAGTTATGGTTTTATTCAATTGAATATTATTAGATGGGTTTGCCCCAGGCAGTGAGCATGGTATATGAAAAAGAAAAATAGATTAAGCAAACACTCGATGAGTTTAACAATTTCAAACAGGGAAGAGGATAAAGGCACTGACAGATTTGTCATTAATTCAGCAGATGTTTTTACCTCCACACAACATAATCACAAGATGGGAGTTGTCAGTGAAGTCCTGAAACTGTGATGATAATAATGAATAGTCTGCATAATCTATTATTTTCACATAATTGATTTTTTTTCTCCATGAAAGACAACAAGGAACAGAGCATAGAAGGTCTTTTCAAGAATGGTAGCATAAGAATATTTTTCTTCATCCTAAATCCTTGTATCTATTTTTGATTAAATAGTGCCATTCAGCATAACGATAGCTGTTGGTGATTTTTCCTGACAGAAAATGGAAGGAATCATCATTGCTGCATTTTGTCCACATTCTAATGATGCCTTCACCACAGGGACTGTCCATCAAATTTGTATCAAGAACCATTATCACTGACTTCCCACTCAAAGCCTTACCTGTAAGATGCAACCAAGTCCATTTATCTATTACAAATATTAAGTTTCTTTGAGAACAGAGAAGGGACCTGAACCGTAGAAGAGTAAGATGTATGCCTTCTGTGCTGTTCAAATAAGTGTAGGCAGAGGTCAAGGTGGTAAAAGACTGATCTTGAAACCTGCAAACAGTAGATTTATTAATTGCTTAATTATTATGTGTATGACACTTGTCTTATCATAGAACTGCTTTTTCAATGTTGAGTGAAAGAGCTCTTTAGTGTCTCCAGTACATAATTTTCTGTTTTTCTTGATCGTGGCCCCAGTCATAGAAATGCTGAACATTTTCATCAATTTCATTTGTATCTATAATTACTCAACACTTAATAATAATTTTTTAAAATATGTATCTGAAACTGCTTTTCTAGAAAGAAGCAAACATGCAGTTCATGAAACAACACTTTGCCTTTCACAGTTACTCTGGGGCTACATAGGAAGTATTTGATGAAGCCTAAGTTAATATAAATTGTCTTAGGCAATGCCTAGCTACCAAAACTGAAAATTACCCCATCTTTTTTCCTTCGTTTCCTGTGAGAACTTCCAGCAGCAGTGTTAATGCATCACTTTATGCACATCTGACATTTCCTAAATAGTGATTCATTCCACGGCTTTCAACAAGGCATCCAGACCCCCTGAGTAGATCACAGAAACAGAAATTCTGTGGCCCAGGATGTAGGAACTGAATCACATTTATGACAGAGGAAAAAAGTCAGATCCTTTCCACAGCCAGAAAAATATACTTCTTTTTCTTTTAAGGAGTTCCAGTGAGCAAACTCCAATGCTGATTAAGTACTTTGTTCTTAAGCAAAGAGGAGCAGGAGGTTTTTATTAGGCCAACCAGGGTTAACCTTTCTGTATGTTTGAGATTCTGCAGGTAAGCAGCAGGTATGACCATTCCAAAAGATACTTTTTCTAGGACTAATGTTTGTAGCCTATGAGGTAGGAATATTTTTGCATTTAAATTTTACTTTATTGAATATTTTAGTTTGTCTCTTTTCGGAATGGTCAAAGAAATGTAAAAATACTAACTAATTTCATCTCCCTCTCTCATCAGAGTAGGTGATAGCTTGGATAGATCTGTGATGTGTTTAAGTCTCTGAGTTGTTAAACTACAGTCTGCCTGTCTTTCTCAAGCACTGTAATAAAAATGGCAAGGAATTTGCAGACAGAAGATAAGTGAGTCACAGGAAAAGACAATGTCACTGTGTTATGCAGTCAGAATGGATGTAAGGTTTCTGAACCTCAGAATTGTTAATGAACACTTCAGGAGCAGGTTAGCTACTTAATGACTCTGTAGATCACATCTGCCATTCCACATCAATGGCAGCTCCTGTAAGACTGTCTGACTATTAAGAAAGGAACCATACCTGCCATAATGAAAAAGAAATGCCAACATTTGCCTGGAATAAAGTGGCTCTGGTGATAGATGTATACTTTGAACCTGCTGGAGAATAAATCTTAATAACTATGACAATAGTAACAACAACAATGGTATTAATAGTCATGATTATATAGAAATATTTTATTCAGAACTTAAAACTTTTCTTACTTTCTCTCCTTATATTTCCTTTGCTGCTTTTATTTTCCTTTGAAAGCGTTTCCAGAATAACTCTTTCATACCAGTATAAATATCTGCTCATTTTTTTAAACATTTGATGATATTTTTATTTCATAAGAAACCATGTAAATATTAGTCTTCAATCTGTTACCTTTTCGTGTGAATATGTTATTTTAAATATACTTTTTTTTGGCTCAGGGAGGAGGGAGGGTAAAAGTACAAAACTGCCCGGAGCTAGTAAATGGGGGAGTTAAGATAGAATGCAATGTGGCAGCTTAAGTTTGTTGCTACTGTGCATACAGTGTAAAATGGTCACTAATGTTATTCAGTAAGGAGACTTGCATAAAATAATTAAATGAACCCTAAGGATACCTGTCAAACTGTCATATACTCACAAGCCAGAAAGTCACCAAGTAAAGCTGTCAGTCAGAGTCTGACATTCTGAAATCCTTCAAAAATTGTTAAGCATTCAAAACTCTGCTAGTAATAAACCTGGCAACGCTAAGATATGCTGGCCTGCCACAGCCTCAGGGTTGTTTTGCAAATGACACTGCGATATGACTCAGTACCCTTACATTTGAAAGAACGTAGTTCATTTTTTTTTCATTTGTTCAAGGAAGAATCAAAGACATGCTTTACTCTTCCCTGCAGCAAGCATGCTTATTTTCCAATTTGTAAATAAAGTGAATATTGGCTTTTGGTGAACTGCAGTGCATATTGACCAGTCTGTGTAAATCAGCTTAGGGGACATGTAAGATGTGGTAATTTACATCAGATAAAGATTTATCTGACACTTTTCTTTTTTTCTCTTTTCTGAACAAATAAATGTATAAACACTAACAGCTATATGAGACAGTTTAGCCATTGATGCTGGAAGCTTAATTTCAGTAAACCAAGTCCTCACTGGAATTAAGGTCACTTGTAGTAATTACTTTAAACAGAGATCTAGTAACGATCATAAAATGGTCATTGCCTAATCTAGCATATTATCACTGTCATTTTCAAAGTGCCTATTAACAGTAGAGTCTTTGTGCCAACTGTGCAATTTAGAATCATTAAATGCACACAAAATACATCTGGCTCTTTATTGTTCCACTAAGTAGAGTTTAGATTTTTTTTTTCTATTTCCACTTTTGCTTTCTTATCTTTCTCCCTTCTTATTCCTTCCTTTTTTCTTTTCACTTTCTCTTTTCTTTTCTCCTTTTCTTCTTTTTTTCTTTTTTCCTTTTTCCTTCCTTCTTTCTTTTTCTCCTTTTTTCATCCTTTCTTTCCTTCTTTCTTTTTCTCCTTTTTTCATCCTTTCTTTCCTTCTCTTCCTCTCTATCCTTTTGTTTCTTTGTTCTATATTCTTCTCCATTTTTCTCTCCTTTAAATTTTCCCTTTTCACTCCCTTCTCCTCTTCGTCCCAGCTCTTCTTTTGTCATTTACCACATTTGTTAATTTTGAAATGCTCTTAAAATAAATGTGTTGCAAACTATGCCCTGCTGGAGGAGCTTGTTGGAGACAAAAGTCCAGGGTTAACCCATGTTAAGACACTTGGTCTCATCTGGCTTTGTAAATCTAAAAGATAAAAGGTGAATATGTAATTCAGGACCAGTCACCTGACCTTCTTTTGTAGTCACTGAGGGAAAGAAGCATCTGTAGAGCTTCAGTCAACTCATCCAAATCAGATTGTCTGATCTGGGTCAAATAACATCTTTGGAAGATGTCTCTTTCTTTCTGTTGTGTATGAAAGACTTGGATGAGTAGTATAGATTCAATGTCTATATATGATGCAGACATCTGAAGTTGGGTAATTTTAAACACACCTTTTGTAACTCCTTTGTGTTCAGTGGGTTGGGAAATGAATTAAATCCTTGTGCCTTTCTTATCATTAGGCTGATATTCTTCCACTCTGTTTATGTCTAAAACTACTGAAGTGATTTTCTCTTGTCTTAGCTTCTTATCATTTGGGATGCCTTTAATTTTGAGATATCCTTTATTAAAGAAGTTATATAATTTAACCAATCATTGCCATTTAAAGAATAAAGATCTATAGACCTTATCAGTGCCTGATTAGTGGATTTGTTCTTTCCTGCAGATAAGTGTTTAAACAGTAATTCAAGCATGAGGAACATTTAGAAAATACTGATAGTCACAATTTTAATATGTGACTATAATTTTACTATATTCTTAGTCCAAACTTTCTTGTGCCCTTCTTCAAGAAATTCATGATGACGGACCCAATTATTAAAGGTTGATTTGGAAAATTTGGACCCCAGTGACTGCCCAGGATGGTAGTAGAAATATGTCAAAACAAAAGTTAGAGTCCAGACCTCTCAGCCACCAGGAAACAGGAATATTGATATGCAGATAGCATAATGTAAAGTGTATTTGCTTTCACATCTTGTTAAGTGAACCCCCTTAGAAGTGAATGAGTTTTTTATGATATTTACATAAATATTTCATTCTAAATCCACATACATCAGAGTGAAGAGTGGAGACCTCTAAAAAGCAGTTTTATTAAAATATCAGTGCTGTGTCAGGTAAATAGATTGGTGACTAGTGCATTTAATTCCTGTCTGTTACTACGTAATTCAACATTTTGGGACATGATGGGATGAAAGTTGACTAGCACTAGTAATCAGTGTTCACATCCATGATGTAGCGTTTACTAGTGAATTAGAAGATTGATTAAAATTGGTCCTCTTATTTTTTGAAAATGTATTGGCTTTCTAACATCAATGTTTAACATAGCACCACTTGAAAATAGTAATACATTATTTTCTGTAACTCTACATCTCCTCTCCAATGAAATTTGACTGGTTTAATATCAGCAATTTTTCAAGGTAAGCTGTTTGCATTCTGTTGCAATTAAAATGTGGGTTTTACTTCATAGTGATCTCCCCAAGGGGTTTTAATGTCTATCATCACTATAAATTCATGTTTCCTAGCCAGTAAACAAGAATTGCATTGTTTTCTGCTGAAATAATCACTTTTGGAGAATGAGATTTCAATTTGTTTTAATCCTTTTGGCCTGCAGCTGTTCTCCCTCAGTCATTATAACTCTAACTTAAGTTCGAGTAGCACATGTATCTTTCTAGTCCAATCCATTTCCACACCATTTTTCACCGGCAGTCAAGCTTAGCTAGTAGAAAACAATGAAAAAGATGTTGCTTTAAGCACTGGTGAGTTTTCTATTACATCCCTCATTAAAATAGAATTAAAAATAGATGACATTATAGGTGTATGTGCTGGTATGTACAAAGCCCTACAAATATAATTTCCAAACACTTGAACTAGCAATTATTGATTTTCTTAGCTGCCATTGGTTGTTTGTTTTCAGGATATGATCGTGCTTGATCTCTGCAGTGTTATGATAGTGCTTGATCTCTTTTTTTTTGTAATTAAATTTGAACTCTAAAGTGGAAGATCTTGGTCAAATCAAAGTATAAACCGGCTCTACAGAATGGCCATGAAGAAGCAAAGTTCTGCCTGAAGAGATGCTGTGCTCTTCTATAACATGATTATCTGCTTGATAAGTTGTCTTCATGTTTATAACCAGCCTTTTGGTCAAGTGCCAAAAAGGTTGCAACACTGAAATAAAAAGCCAACTCCAATTCTTTTTAAGCTTGGATAATGAATTGTCACTTAACCCAAAATTCTGTACCATATGTTCATTTTCTTTGTTTAGTTTATGTGTGATTGTGGCACTAAACAGTAGTCTAAAATCTATGTCTGTGTTGTACTCTAAGCAGGAGTAAATGTACCTGGAAGGGAGTGGTATGTTATCCCACAGACACCAAAGGGAGCAATCTCAACAGCTACAAGACTGGGTTTTAAAATAAAGCTCTAAAGCTGGAGCAGGATTATAAACACTAGAAAATGTGTATAAAGCAACAATTTTTATAAATCTTTAGCCTTATTGAGCAAAATCTACATGAAAAAAAAAATTGAAATGGGCAAAGGCACTCAGAGCAGTGCTGCCACAGCACTGGATTCAGTCTGCTTCAGGGATTTCCTTAAACACTAAAGTTAATGTAATTTCTCAGGCTTTATGAGCAATTACTTTTTCTTTTCTTTTCTTTTTTTTTGCCAATGGCAATTCAATATTTTTGCGAGCATGTTTATTTCTCACAGGTTAAGACAGCACATTAAGTATTTAGGTCAAAATAATTGCTTAGTCCCTACTCATTCAGACTAAAGCCAGCAGTAATAAAAGGCATTAAGAGAGAATATGCTTTGGGTTTCTTTCATTAAAATTTCCATTAAAATCTGCTTCTCTCTTCTTCTTCCCTTTTATCAAAATTCCTTGTCTATGTATTCATCTTTGCTTCACTTTGCATTTTTTGTATGTTTCTTCCAGCAGACTCCCTCCACATGCTCTCACCCCTCTCTACCTCCTCTTTCTTTCTCTCTCACTGTCTCCATCTTTTTTGGAACTTTTCCTGCCTATACCAAATGAGTTCATTTTCTCCTAGTCTGAACCCAGCTAAAATCTTTGCATGTCACAGAGTAAAATGCAGCCTACCGCACTGAGAAAATGATGAAATAAAATCTTTGAAGGTAGGAAACAAAAAGAGGCTTTTATATCATTATTTAGGAAGCTAAATAACTGACTTCATTTCTGAAGATTCTTCCTGAGCACAACAGGCTTTCAGCTCTGTGCCTGTATACTCAGTGTACTAGAAAATTAAGGCACTCTTTTTGAAGGCATTTATTTATTTATTTATTTATTTTTATGTCAGGTTTGGTTATGACATCTAAAATATTATAATCATTCTTCATTTTCTCTCTTTTCTGGAAATCTAATTGCTGATTTGACAAAAAATACTTTGAACTTATGTGTTACTTTCAAGTTCTAAACTCAAAGTTGTTTCAGGCTGATTAATTGTTTTAGCAGTGTTCATTCTTGAAGGATTCAAAGAATAGTAGAGAGATATATGCTTCATCATTCTTTCAAGTAAAAACTTGGAGTTTAATAAGATCTGGAATTAAAGTGATGACACTTTCAACCCTCTCATATAATTACTCCTTTGAAATTTGTACCACTGTAGACTCTTAGGATTTCTGAGAACTTTTCCTTGGAGGTCATACAAAAAGCAGGGATGCTGTTTAGATAAGATAGTTCTAAAAGAGGTCTGTGGGAAGACTGAAGGTGGTGGATGACTTCCATCCCCATGTACATATTAGGCAGCAGAAGTGATGTCCATGGCAGGAAAATAAAACTGCACCTTTTCAAAACTAGATGTCCTTTGAAAGAACTAGAGAAATGTGGTTTTTTTATTGATGACAAACTGATGAAGAACTTGTGACAGAAATGTAAAAATACTGAATCAAACTTTTGAACAAACAGCAGAAACCCTTCATAAAGCACTGGGTCTGTCATAAAATCCTAGTATTACCTATAGGAAACATGACTCCTGTATTTTTGTACTCCTACATTTGCATCTATGCTTTATTGCCTCAAAACACTTTTTGATAAGGAAACGGGGCAATCAGTACATCACAGAACAAGAGAGATCAGAGGTTAGATTTTGATATCCCAAGAACCATCCCTTGCAGTCACTTTTCCATACATAAACCCCTATTGTTTTTATATGCATGATAAAAATCCCCTCAGCCAAGGCAGAAATTTAATAAAATCAAAACTAATGAGATAAATAACACTTTTTTTACTTTCACAGAAGCTTCCAAAGATTACCTTCTGAGTTATGTGTAATAAATATCTAAGAGAAGCAGAAGCTGAGAGTTACAAAGGGCTTTTAATTTAATCTCTTCGTATCATATGTACAAGTAAATTGTAAAGGCTGTATATGTATAAAATACCTCTTCATTTTGGAGCTATTTGCACTTTCCATACAGTAAACAATAACAAATTGCATAACAAATTTAATAAATAAATAACAAAAACATAACAAATAATATCAATCACTTTAACAAGCAAAAGAAAAGATTTGAATGTAATTTGGTCATAAGAATTAATGAAGTAGTTTAAGTAATGAAAAGAGTGAAAAAGGAAGACTAAAGTAAAACAAATCAGCAAACTCTGATGCAAAGTGTGGGAAATTTACCTAAAGCTTTTTAGTAGCCCTTGGTTATTTAGCATTCAAAGTGAAAACAATCTTTCTGCAATAAAAATGAATGGGAAGGGTAAGAGGAGAAGGCTATGTTTGGGGTTTTGGTTTTTGTTTTTGTTGTTGTTTTTTGTTTTGGTTTTGGGGTTTTTTTTGCTTGTTTTTTTTCTTTTCACATTAGTCTGGGATCTCTTATGGTCTGTAAAATCTTTCAAATATCATTTAATTTCCTGTGGAGGGAATAATTTTTCTCTCTATTTGCTACGAAGGTATATTTACAGAGGGAACATTTCTTCAATANTTAAGTAATGAAAAGAGTGAAAAAGGAAGACTAAAGTAAAACAAATCAGCAAACTCTGATGCAAAGTGTGGGAAATTTACCTAAAGCTTTTTAGTAGCCCTTGGTTATTTAGCATTCAAAGTGAAAACAATCTTTCTGCAATAAAAATGAATGGGAAGGGTAAGAGGAGAAGGCTATGTTTGGGGTTTTGGTTTTTGTTTTTGTTGTTGTTTTTTGTTTTGGTTTTGGGGTTTTTTTTGCTTGTTTTTTTTCTTTTCACATTAGTCTGGGATCTCTTATGGTCTGTAAAATCTTTCAAATATCATTTAATTTCCTGTGAAGGGAATAATTTTTCTCTCCATTTGCTATGAAGGTATATTTACAGACCGAACATTTCTTCAATGAAAAGATGGTAAAGATGGAAGCAGAAAATATAGTTCTCAAGATATTTAGTTTAAAACTAGTTAAAGTGGTCTTTGATTTGGAGGAAGCTGAACAGATATTACTGATTTTAGCAGTATTGTACAGAACCAGGATTAAGGGGGGGTGGGCGGTACAAAAAAGAAACCAAAACAACTAAAAACTCCAAATCGTCATGTTCCCTGCCAGAAATGTCCCTAGAGTGTCTGAACTGCAATTTCTGCAAACCTGTTAAAAGACTTATGTGTACTGAGAAACTTTCATTGCAGATCGTAACCTTTGCATCTTTGAGGATGTCTGTCTTGAGGCACCTTAAATTTATACATAGTCCAATCACTATTTAAAGACATTTGGACAAGAAATAATGACTTTTACCAACTTTGGCGAAGTGAAAATAGTCTGAAAAGTCAGATTTACACAGTGGGCTAAAACAATCCTGATTGTGAAATTTATTGCTACTGAACTGCAACAAAGCATGTCCTGAAGAAAGGTAATTCTTGGTACAAAGGGCTGTCTGAAAACAGAAATAGAGCAGAAAAGCTAATTTTAACTCAAAGAGTGTTTACTCAATGGAAAAACAACTCTGGAACAACATTACTGATGATATATACCGGTAAATAAACATGGAAATAGGTAGTTATTTTAATTCATACCAAAAGAGTTAAATAGAAATTCTAACAGAGTTCTTTTTTTTTTTTTTAACACTTTTTATGCATGTCTCAAAGACAAAAATTGGCCAATATATTCCTTTGATGAACTGAAGAGGAAAAATAAAAAATAGTATCGGAAGCAGCTTTTTATTCAAGCCAATCAATGGATATAAACTAGAGAAGTCAAGAACATTAGGACGACATTTCTCTTATATAACTGCAATTTGCAAATCAAGAGAAGTTTTTACCACAAAAGATTTTCTCATTTAAATCAGTCAAATAAACAAAAGTCTTCAAAAGGCAGATTGTCCCTCTGCTGAAAGGTATCAAACCTAAAAGTATTCAAAGGTTAAACCTTATAAAATTGAGGAAAGCATAAAAAAATGCTTACCTAAACAATAAAACCTTAGTTTTGTTTACATACATTTAAAGTTCCAGTGGACTTAAATAGAGTTTATATGACACACTTTAAAAGATAGGATGAGATCTAATAAAAAGAGTCAGAAATACTCAGTTATCATTTCATTGTCATCTCCCTTTATACAATACGTGGGAGAATTAGGCACCTTAATTCAGATCAAATCCTAAACCCAGTGAATTCAATAAAACCAGTGCTTGTCTGATGATCTCTAAGACTGATCTTTAAAGTTACTTGTCTCTCCTAGAGACTTGTTGTTTTCCTCCTGTCAAGATTGCAAGTCTTTCAATTATTTACCTATGATTGGGTGTCTGCTCTAAAATTTCAGACTAGACCTATCCTGTCTTTTCCAGTGGATAATCTGCACAGCTACTGCTGAGGTTGCTCAAGCTTAGCAGGTAGGTTCAGCATTACTTCACAAAATATCTCACGTTCAAGTACGAAAGAACATGCTTTGTTCTTTTTCTGCCAGAAAGTAAGTCTGAAATGAACAAGTGATTCAGTTCATACTGAAATAGAATTAACTTTGAAGATGTAGGAGTATGGTATTTTTCTGGAATGGGTGACATTCCAACTGAAATTGTAAATTTATTTGTATGCTACTTGATACATTTGTTTTAAAGCAGGTGTTATAATTAAATTATGTATTCTTAGTTCTTCAGCTTGAAGTCAAAGCTGAGCTGAAGAACTGCTCCAGTTTCATCAGATAAGAATTGGCAGGTCTTTCTCAGAGGTATGTAAAACTTTTAGGTCCTTGTATAAAATCTAACTTATTATTTAAAAAATAGAATTATTCTAATCCTTTCATTAGTCCTGCAGTTGAAAAAACATATTAACAGAACATTTTGTATAACCTACTGAAGCATTCAGTTCTTTTGTATTCAAGTGTGATTTCCACAAAACTCAGAAGAAAGTAAAAAACCATTTTGATCACAAAACTTACACTTTGACAATTCTAGAGACATGAGAATGTCAGCCAAACAATGGGAAAAAACCCACACTTCAACACCATAGTATGATACAGCTCAATAAAAGTGCTGAATTTTTAAAACCAGCTTTCATAGAATATTTGCTTATTTAATTAACATACTGGTGCATAGGCTTGCATTCTCCAGAAGCTGAATCTACATGTTTAAGAAACTGGCTGTTACTACCTGCCATCTCTTCTATAAAAACAATTGAACATATGTGCACTATTCTAAAATATCTGCAGCAGAATGCTAAAGACATTTGGCTCAACTTGAAACTTCCATCAAAAGAAAAATAATTACTTCTATTTAAACAATAAACACATTTGCAAGAATAACAGGAAAGTTTCACACGTTTCTGGTTACATATGGGTTACACTGATACCTTCTGCTTTTTCATATCCATACGGAACAAAAGGCTATGTCCTTTCTCTGATCCTCTATATTTATTGCAAACTAAGTTAGTTAGAGAGACAAAAGGGTCAGCCACTGAGAGAAAAAGAAGCTGGGGAAGGAGCATGTAGCTCCATGAACCATGAACAATAATAAATATGTCAGCATTAGGTATTACTTCTAAGTTCTAGAATCTGGATAAAATTCTGTTTTGAGCAGCAATTCTTTACAAAAAAGGGATCAGAGAAACACAGATTCATAGAATGGTTTGGGTTGGAAGGTACCTTGAAGATCATCTATTTCCAACCCCAGTGCTGTGGGCAGGGACACCTTCAACTAGACCAGGTGATACCAGGGTGGTTGAAGTTTCCCAAGAGGACCAGGGTTTTTGAATGCTGCTGCTCCTATGTGTAGAAGGTCACATGATCTTGGTCTTCCTGGTCTGGTGGCATGTAGCAGACCTCCACTATAGTGTCACCTGTCCCTGCCCTCCCTTTAACCCTGACCCATAAGCCCCTGATCAGCTCCTCATGCATCTCCAGGTAAAATTCCATGCACTCCAGCTGGTCATTGACATAGACATTGACTCATTTTCCCTGCCTGTCTGTAGTGGTTTTGTTCGCATTTATCCCCTCTGTGAAATAGGAATAGGGAGGAATGAAAGCAGGCACTACACCCCAAGGAATGCAATGAAGTTTCTTACTAAAACTAAATAGTAAGAAAGGAATAAGAAGGAACTAAAGCAAAAACCCCCTTTTTCCTTCAGCATATCCCCCCCTCCACCCAACTCGCACAAAGGACAACACACAAGGATTTCAGGTCAGCATTATTAGTTCTTAAAGGTTTTTCCACTATTCAAGGTAAAAAGTTTTGTTTTGTTTTGTTTTGTTTTTTTTTTGCTTTGCGTGGTTTGCCAAACTGCTCCAAGGGCAAACAGACCATGCCCAAAAATTCTGCTGCCGTCAAAAACAATCTCTCCTATAAATCTTGCAGCCTTTTTACACTGCCAGCCTGGGCCACACATGGGGTGTATTTTGTTTTAAGGATAAGCATCTTGGGGTGACTGCTCAACAAGCAAACTCTAGCTCCTTCACAATATCTTTATAAGTTTTTTTTATAGCTTCAAGGTGACTGGGCATGGTCACTCTTCCCTTTCCCACAGGCTGCACACAAAAATTTTATCCCCCCATGTCTTTAAGCGGATTAAAGAAAAAAGAACAGTTTGAGATATTACAGCTTTTTACCACAGCCTGCAAAAAGCATTTTTAAGCTCCACGCTGAGTGCGACTCTGCCCTTTTTTCCTGTCACCATCATCAGCTTCGTTCCCCATGATTTACTTTCTTTTTCTCTGACCTCACGTCGCCGTGATTCCTCAGGCTTTATGTTGGAGAAGAGTCTCTTTGCCTTTATGCATCTGGTTTCTGAACTCAACTCTGGTTACCTTGGTCACAGAAAACGGCCTCAGTTCCCGCTGGGATCTGTGCGGAGCTACGTGAGGCGGGGAGGGGGTGTCTCCAGTCCTTAGAAGCCATGCCGAGTAGCATCGGCCAGTGCAGCAGCTTAATGGTTGTTTCTTAGCTGCCGGTGGCTCTGTGGGGGTTCTCCCGCTGGTACCCGGGGGCCCATGCCCCGAGCTGGGAAAGGGGAGGCCCGGGGCTGCTCCTCAATATGGGCCTGGGGCCCATTCCCCCTCCCCACCCTGCGGGAGGCCCGAACACCAAAAAGGGAAGTTCCTGGCTCTCCCCCAGGGCTTAAACATGCAAATTTTGGAAAGCACTATTGGTCCAAATGAATTGTCCATCAATCCAGGTTCAAACCACCACACTGTCCTTCCTAAAGAGTCTGTATTCTTCCATGCCAACACTGCAATCACAGGAGCCATCCCACCAGGTCTTTGTGATACTAGTAAGATTGTAGCCCTGCAGGTGTGCGTACATCTCTAACTCCTCTTGTTTATTCCCCATGCTGGGTGCATTTGCATAGAGACATTTAATTTGGACCCCTAATGAAACCAGATTACTGGCTTGAGTGGATGTAATCCCTTTGTGCCACTCTTCAACCACTCTCCTGCTGACCTGGCATCCATCTCCAGGCTCTGGACATCTCTCACTGGTATTGGCACCCAATAGGATTGATTTCTAGGAGTAGGTAGGACTGAGGTTGCCCTCCCCTGATGGCTTTAGTTTAAAGCTTTCTTCATCAATGTGGCAAACCCATGACTGGAGATGCTTTTAAGTGTTCTTGGACAGACAGAGCCCATCTGCTCCCACTAGAAAAGGCTTCTCAAAGTGAGTCCCATGGTCTAAGTAGCCAAAAATTGTCTGTGGCAGCAGTCCTGTAACCACTTATTTATTCACCAGGTTCAACTGGCCCTTTCAAACCCCTTCCCTTTGACCAGGAGCACTGATGAAAATCTACCTGCACTCCAGAGTCCCTTATGTTCTCAGATGTGCATTCCAGATTTTTACCTCTGACGTTCAAACCAGCCATACTTACATTAATTCTGTCTGATTTTTATTTGGAAAAGCACTGAGATTCCTCCAGCATGAGGAGGGAATGGAATGACAGGAACAGTTCTACTAAATACTCTTGTCCTTGTCAGGTTAGCATGTCAATGGTATGACAATCAGAATGTACTACACTTAAATTGGCAGAGCTATGAAGAGGCATATTATCTGATTGAAAATGACCTTATCAAGCAATGAGTCAAATCTGATGTCTGTTAAATCTGTGTCTCAGTAGGTTTTAAATTTCATTCAGCAATACAGTAATGAGCAAAACACAAGCACTCTTATGGAGTTAAGAACTTGCAAATTTTGAGAATAAGCTTCAGTCTTTAATCTCCTGTGTACTAACTCTGGTTTATAGAGTCTCTCTCAAGCATTCAATGAAAGATACATATTAAGCTTAATTTAAGTAACCACTGTAACTGTCAGAAGTTGATATTTATACCACATTTAAAGCAAATAGCTTTCTTCTCACTGAATGCATTCATCATCTTCAGAATACATTTTTATAAATCTTAATTTAAAATTTTTAATAAAGAAGAATAAGCAATAGAAGCCAGACATCTGGCAATCCAGTATTTCTGAAAAGAAACAAAATGAAATTAGGACAAAGAGGAAGAGACAGCTGATTTCAATACTTTTAAGTTTTTAGATTTCTTTCCTTTAACATTTTGATCAGAGATAAATCTTACAGAAAATAACTGCTTATATAACAACAGTATCTGTGTTTGGAAACAATGTTTGTAGAAGCCAAGTCTTGTCTACATTTTAAATTTAAATATCTAAATTATATGCTAAAGATATACAATAAGTCCTTTTATAAAAACTATAATTTTAGAAAGAAAGTAGGTTAAGTGCATTCAGACTACTTAGACACTTGAATGTGTCAGACAGATATATTTTTCAGTTTCTTTCTGTACTTTCTGTATTTTTACCAAGAAGTTTTAAGTAAATTCAGGAGAAATGTTCCACTTTTCTTGCAGTTCAGAGGCAGATGTTTTGGTGCTGGCTTTTGGTGGGTTTGTTGAAAGGGTTTGGCTTTCTGCAGTGATTACACTGCTTTGTAGGTAAGATTTGTTACAAAATACTTTAGATTTTCTATATTTTTTTTTAAATACCAAAAGAGAGGAAGAAAGAAGAAGAGCTAGATAGTGGAACATGCACTTATGTGTTTTACTGTCATAAAAACTTTTATGGCTCACGTCCTTAAACTCAGTCTTTCAAAACAAATGTAAATAAACATTGATACGCTTATGATTTTCAAATAGACAAGGTTAGGTTGGTGGTTCGTTAATTTTTGTTCTTGCTGCTGTTATGCTTGTTTGTCTTTTACCATTTGGTATATTGGGAGTATTAAAACCTCTATAGCTCTGACAGAATCATTCTATTATAACTTCCATTATGAGATACATTAAAATGTAATTCTTATGTTCTGCACGGTATATTAAGTGTTACAGGGACTTTTCACGAACATGTAGAATTAATACAGATGTCACTTTGTATCACTTTATTAATTACTCAACAACCGTAGTCTCTGTTTTAAGTGGGTTTTGGTTTTTATTTTAATAAAAACAGATTAACTTGGAGGTTGATAAGTAAGATTTGCAGCTACCACATATCTCACTACTTAACTTCAACTAGGAATTTAGAGAGTGTTCTCACAGTCTACACTGACAAAACCAGTCCAGTTCAGAAAACACTGAAAAAAGCAATGCAAAAGAGTGAAAAAGAGAGGTTAATGGACTCCTAATTTTTTTTCCTTTTCAGTATCCAATGTATAAAGATGTTAATGAGAGAAAAAGGCTTGGAGTTTTAAAAGATAAAGTATAACTACATTGGAATTATTCAAATTCTCAACATTTGCTCCCTGGATCCTGCCTAAGGGGTCAATAATAATTCCTTACCCATCCAGGATATTCTGACATCACCTTACTGAATGCCCAATGAGATCAATAGACCTAATTAGAAAATAAAGAGACTGATTGGACTTCCAACAAAAAAGACCAGACTGCATTAAAATAACATCTTTCAAAAAGTAGAAGTCAATGTTTTCAATGTTTATAAAATCTGTTTCTTTTCAAATTAAGCTCCTTTTTTTTGCCAGTGATTCAGTACTAAAAGGGACACAATAAAAATGCAAATTCAACCAAAATCACACGTTATGTAGATTATATATTTTAAAATTATAAACAGAACACATATGGTAGCTGCAAACTCCACAATTTTTAATTTTCTCCTTCACAGTTCTTTTCATTTTAAAAACTCAGCTAGGCAGCAAGAGAATTGGTCTTTAAATTGTGAGGTTAAAAATTCCAATCAAAGCCCAAAGCAGACAGAAAGTTTTTTATTACCAGAAGAGTTATTGAACATAAAAAGTTCAATGCGTGTATCTTTACTTTGCCTTTGAAGTCCTCCTAATAAAGGTAAAGGGATGAGGGGCTGCACACAGCACTAGAAATGCCACGATAAAGAACCTCCAAAAAATTTTCCACTGAATGACCTGCATGGAAACAAGGACAAGTGAAATTACCCCCAAAACGCACCACTTGAAACCACAAGCTGATTAACCCTTCTAAGCTTCTAGCTGCAGTGAGGAAGCAGTGGAGTTTGAAGTTGGGGAAAGATTTCTCTGAAGAGAAATGACATGTTGTATGGCAGGAAGGTGATTCAAGGTAAAGTATTTAACAATAGCAGGCTGGCTAACACATTGAGTACGCAGCTTGTTGCACCGCAGAGAGTAAAAATCACATATGAAACTCATTTTTTTAGATCTTCATTCAATTTCTAGTGAATTATAACTACAAATTCTCCTACAATTAAATTAAACTTTCAATAATGTTTAGGTTTTTGTCTTTACTTTGCACAACGTCTTGTATCTGTTCCTGCTAATCATCACGTAGAGTTATAGATTACCTTCCATGGCTTGCATTCTATCATCACGTGTCCAGAATTTCTCAGGCAGGACTGATTAGAGCAGAGTAGCAAAGGAACACAGTACACCCTCTGGACCTTTGACACAGAAATTATAACTGTTGAACCCTGGTAATCATATAGCTGTAACAATCCAGAGTTGTTTTAGGAGTGAGCAATAGAACAGAAGCTGTTTGGAGGAGACATACATATCCCAACATAAATAAGAGACAGAGCAAAATAGATAGTATTCCTCTTGTGCATGTTGTATTAAAGAAGCAAAGGGACCACTGTTCTGATATCAACTTCTGTGAATAACTAGGAGAATTACACCTACCTGTCTTCTGGCTAGACCACAAACCAATCATGGATTTTACAAAGATCAACTAAGATCAACACAGGCAGCTCAGAATTTACTACGTAAAGTCCAGGATTTCACTGTGATTTTTTGCCCTGGCTGCTGGAAGTCATTTCAGTTTATCTACTGCTTATGAAATACTGCTTTGTGTCTAGTCCTCCTTTGAAAGGTAAAATCTGAAAGTGAAGATATGATGGTAGAGGGAGATAAAAACTGGGAGATGTACTAAAGGAACACATTTTCAGGAAGTAAATGGATTCAAAAGGGATTCATGTTATATTCAGATGCCAAACAAAGGTGCCAAAATGCTGAGCATTTTGCACAGTCCCTGGAGAGAAAGAGTAGATAGGAGTCCAAGCTAGAAATACTACTTAATCTGAATACAATTACTTAACAGAGATACAAAACCAGTTTTCCTAGATTAACCTTCTCCTCTGAATCACTAGAATAAAGTCATGAGAATAGATTGTTTTTCTCACTGCTCTGATGAGGAGGGTTTTTTTGTGGTGGTTTTTTTTTTTCATGTGCAATTATGGAAAAAGGAGGTGTAATTCATTTTGGAGACAGAAGACCAAAGTTCTTGCTTCACAGAGTAGGGCAGTCATACTGTACTTTAATATGTCTAATTATCTTTTATGTGTTGATGTGTCTTCGTTAAGACTAGATTAACTAAGTTTTGTAAGGGTACCACAAAGTACAAGTTTGTAAAAACATACGTTTGTATGAGTTAGTCAAATACAAGCTGACGAGTTTTTTGGTTAGAGAAGAATGCTTTCAGCCCTGGGGAAAAAAACAAAAAAAAGGTATCTCTATATAAAGCTAGAGAATTTATGGTATGCATATCAATAAATATAATTTTTATGGAAATTGACATAACAGTAATGGGACTCAAGCAGATGGAGAAAATTTTTCTTGGGCTGTGTGTGATATCCACTGCAGGATCTAAATAAAACACTACATTATGTTTAAAGTAAAGTAATGAAGTCTGTTTAAAATTATTATAGAGGACCACATTTCCTGTGCCTACATCAATCACATACAGAAACACTGTCAATAAAAATCACTTTATCCATTATTAAGTCAAAGGATTTACCTGCAGATTTCTCATAAAGCGTTTTTGTATGAAACAGCATTACAAGAAGCAACAGGAATCCTGGCAAACATTAGCTGATTTGCTGACAGTGTTCATTCTGTTGTTTTGTAGTGTAGTGTGTTGTTAATGGTGTGAATCAATACCTGAAAGTGGCTGAACCTCTCAGTGTGTTCTATGTAGCAGGTGCCTGAATGCTTACTGCAGAAGTTTTTAGTGGTGTGGCATTAGAAGGTATTTTCATTACTTGAAGCTGGAAAGAAAAAACTAATTAATTAAAATTTTGTTGAGTACCTTCTGTAAATGAATTAAAAAAACCAAAAAGCAAAACTCTCACATAGTGAACTGTTCATAACCAGCAACTAAGCCTACTCAACTTCTGGGTTATTCCCTCTTCAGTGGGGTGACAGAGAGAGTCAGAAGAGCAAAACCTGAGAACTCGTGGGTTGATATAAAGGCAGTTTAATAGATAAAGCAAAAACTTAACACACAAGAAAAGTAAAGCAATGAATTAATTAATAGCTTCTTATTGACAGGCAGATATCAGCACTTCCAGGAAAGCAGGGCTGCATTATGCTTAAGGATTACTTGAGAATACAAACTCCACAGCCATGAACATCCCTTCTTTCTGCTCCTTTCCCACAGCTTTTACTGCTGAACACATCATAGAATAAGGCATATGCCATTGATCATCTCGTATCAGCTGTCCTGGACAGGTCCCCTCCTAGGTTCTTCTGCACCCCGAGCCTGCTCACTGGGGTGATTGAGTCAGATACTGGGACACTCATAGAATCGTACAATGGTTTGTGTTGGAAGGGACCTTGAATGTTACCTCTTTTCAACACCCCACCCCTACTCTGGGCAGGGATACCTTCAATTAGACCAGGTCACTCAAAACCTAATCCAGCCTGGTCTTAAAAACTTCCAGGGACAGGTATCCACTGTTTCCCTGGGCAACCCATTTCAGTAGCTCACCACCCTCATAACAAAGAATTTTTTCCTAATATTTAATCTAAACCTAATCTCTTTCAACTTAAAGCCATTGCCCCTCGTCCTGTCACTCTATCGCATTGTAAATAGTCTTGCCCCATCTTTCTTGTTAATCCCTTCAGATACTGGAAGGATAACCAAGTGGAGGGGAAAACAGATTGCTTCTAAAGCAAGGAACCTCAAACTTGAGCTCAGCAGGGGTGGTAAAATAACAGTGACATTCCCTTTGTGATTTTCATCACGATGGATATAACTGAGTGCTGCCAACACTAACCACGAACCCGTGCTTCGTGATACTGTGACACTCTTTTGGCAGCCTCTTCTACAGAAAAGATCCCAAAGAGCAGCTTCGAATCACCTCTATTTGACGCCGCTGAAATAATCAATTTCTCCCTTTTAGGAGTTGTTTGAAGGTTGTCTATCCACCAAGTGCAAATCCACTACATAAAATGAAAAAGACTGTTAAAAAAATCTGTGTGGAACTGGATAACAGACCTAAACAAGAGGAAACTCGTTTTTTTTTTAAGATTAATAGTATATTACAAAATTAAAACAATTTGTTTCCACCTATGATGAAGTGGGAAGTGGTAAGGAATATGATTTACTGCATACTTCAAAAATTGGCTCTTAAAATCCTTGCATACAGTACAGCATAAACTTGTGTTGTGCTGAATCATTTCTCAACAGAGGTAGAACAGGCAGAGAGAACAATATATCAATGAGTAACAGCTCCAATTCTAGAGTCAAATCTTTGGCTGTGTGTTTGGTGATGTTCAGAGAGCAGCAACAGTTATATTTGGCTTTCTACATCTAAGTCCATGTTCAATTCTAAGATTTGCTGTAAATCCCATCTACTGTGTACAGCATTAGAGAACAGAGATATAAATTATGATACTCTTTTGCCTTAAAGCTGTAAGATTTACATATTTACAAGAAATATACATTTTATTAGGTGCGCTTCCTAAATCCTTTTCTGAAGAAAGGAATTCCTTCATGGATTAGACCTGAAGTACCACAACAGAACCTTTATTAAAGGCTTGGTTCATTAGAGTTCATATATCATCAGTGGCTTCAATATGTCTGACTAGTGCAATAGTGTAATGGAGCTTTGCTAATTTAACTGAAGTATCTGACCTATATCTATTCCAGAGCCCTCTGCTCAAGAGATTGCCCAGTCAAATAAATCTGCTTTAAGATGTGCTGTGTGTTTTAGTGAAAAGAAATTAATGGGATCACTTGGAGCTGAAGTATCTGAAAGGCAATGAAACTATATTTTTCAAGTCCTTATCTCAAATGATAGGTTTATGATTTCACTATCCTGTAGAAGCACCAGAGGCAGCAAAGACACGCCTATCTGACTGAACACGAGCTGAGCCAACTTTCCAATGACTGATTGTGCTCACAGACAAAGCAGTGATGACATAAGGACAATCTCCTAACAATTCCGTAGTAGCTGCACGGCACTGTGCAAATATTTAGGAAAAAAAATGACAAAATCATATTAAGGATAATAAATATGCTTTCATTCCAACTCACAGTTGATAAATTATTAACAGCTTAACTTTTCCAGATGATGTACCTATGCAAGGGAAGCTTCACTAATTTTCAAGACTCTGTAGACTCACTTCCTGGCAGCAGCCTCCAGTTGCTTTCCCCTGGTACCTGAGAACCATAACTCAACAGGATAACTGTCATGGCAGAGGACTAAAGGACACTTTAAAATATGTCATTAATTAATGAGTCCATGTGTTGCACAGTAAATGCACTCTGTTCAGTGACTGGAGGAAGAATTTATCTTTTTCTTGATGGAGCTTTTGCTCAATGAAGTTACAAGGGAATTAAATATTCAGGCCAACCATACTCCTGTGTAGACACTAAAGAGCATTGTATATGTCAAATATATAACTTATTAGGTCAGAGCAAATGGTTTACTCACATGACTGGAATATTCTGCTAATCTCTTCAATAGAAATTGCCTGTTTGAAACAAATAATATTATTAGCCAGCAAAATGTTAATCATAGTGAAAGATGTTCACAAGGAATAAATATGCTAGAGGTTAGGTGTAAAATATTTCTACTTCACTTTTATTTAGATATAAAATTCTTCATTTAGATTATCAAATAACACTGCTGTTGATGAATGCAATGATGAGATTTTTTGCCCAATATTTCAAATTCTATTTGGCCTTTGGAAGAAATTGATTTCACACTCAAAATCAAGCTGTTAGACCAGATTATGTGGAGAAAGACAGCTGGGTGCCTACAAGGTGCTAAATACTCTATAGCCAAGTCTCCTAACTGATCTCCAGCAGCTCACCTTTTAAATAAGGCAATAGACTAGATAGAGATATACAGAATATTGGTAGATAGCAGCTTTGGAGAAAAAGGCTAACTGCTTGCAATTTATTCTTTGCAACCACTTGAGAATATAGGTACCCAAAATCAAGTTCAGTAAACCCTTATGTGTTATATACCTCATGATAGATAAATGAGATAAGCATGATTTCTAGTCAGCAAGGGGGATACCCCTCAAGAAGATGAGCATTTGCCAATTCTGGTGAAGGAAGAATGTCATGTCTATCAATACTTAGGGAACTAATGTTACAAAAATGTGAAATTAATATGTAAAATTTTGAGAGATGGCAAGGAAACTACTTGCAGTGCAGCCTTAATCAAGAAGGATTATATGTATCACAGAGAAAGACTTCCTTTTAGATGTTTAACTTCTGTGTTCCACCACTTCTTTCCTGTCCTATCATTTCTGCCTGTAAAGACAAGACAAGCTCATGTTCTGTAAGTGCATTTATCAATGCACTTTATTGGTTTATGGAAATCTGAATATGGAGGTGTTAGAAAGAAAAATGTGGCAAAGTATGTAAATTAGTTCCTTTAAATTGCATGGAAATCATTAGACACTTAGTATTTCTCACAAGTATAATTAATAAATTATTATTTTTCTTCAGCTTTTTCATAATCTATACTTGCAAAACACTACTGGTTAATTACATTATCTAAAAGAGTGATAGAAAGTTAAAAATATTTAATCAAGAAAAAAAAAGAAAAAAAATAAAATGACCAAAATAGTTTGTGGTTTGACCAGCATCAGATCTTAAAAAGGTTTTTTTCCTATGGAGATGAAAAAGAAAAAATAATTCTAAACCTTACCACATGCAGCTCCTATTTGAATAAAGAATGCATTAAAACACAAATATGTTTCTTTTACTTTTTGATTTCTTTTCTGAAATTACTTTGCTTGCTCCTGTTTTATCCTGTCTACCTCCTTAGAAAACTAATTCTATGTGTTTTGAAGAAATTATTTCTCTAGTTAATCAAAATCTATGGCTTCATTAAAAGCATACTACTGGGATGTGAGGATATATTTCTGTTAAATTGCTATTACCAACAAAAAATTTAAAAAAGTTGTGATCAACCTGGATTTTTTAACAATTGGATAACTCATTATAAAGAAGACATCAAATAAGTAGAAATGATTTTTCTAGTATCAAAATCATCAAATCAGTAGAAATTCCCTGCCACTGGGACTTTCCCAATTAAAGTCACGACAATTTATGTTTTACTAAAATACATTTCCATAAGTGAAATGAAACCATCAATGAATAGCTAAATGTAGACTTAAAATACTAGTGAACATAAAATACCAAAAATATGAAAAGCTATTCAGAGTAGTTAAAACTTTTATATTTTCTGATACAAACACATACCCAAAAACCCCAGACATGAATAAGATGATAAATGTGATTATAATTATCTTCTATGACTATGATTAGAACATGACTACAATATAAAATTTTAAGCAGATGCTGAAACACTTGTTGGTCTAATAGATAACAATTGAAATTGTAAACACGGATGTAAAATTCACTTGTATTTCCATTCATCCTTCTTCTATTAGGCTATGGAGCATAATAACACGTATTAAAAAAGAGACACTACAAGAAAACACAGTCCTTCTTATCCATCCATGCTGGAACTTACATCATTTCAGCACAGAAAAAATTTGAAAGAGATTTTGGTACAGTATCAGTCAAAATAGTTGGAGAAAAGAACTTGTAAATATTTTAATCATTAAAGAAATGCCTTATAACAGTAGAATGCAGAACTTGGCTGATTATTCTCTCCTTTTCTCTTCCTATGACACATTCAAATTGAATCTTTTGGGGTTTATTAAAAATTTAATGTTCATTATGGGTTACCAGGAAACATTTTGCAGTCTGTATTTTCTATAGATTTTTTGAAAATCCATGTTAACAGCAAAGTTTCTGGCCATTGAAAGGAGACGAGCTATTCCTTTTCCCTTCTACATTTCTAAACAGACAAGCTTTCATGCGAAAGTTAGAAATCTCATATACAATTATGTTAGGATTCTCTTTCATAGAAACATTTCAGCTGTCTCATCTCTACATCCTTCACTTGATGTAAGTGGTTATCCAGGCATGAACAAATTTTTTTTTTTTAAGTGGTCAAAGACATAAAATAGATGGTAATCTGATTAATTAAGTGAAAAATACTAGTGCTATAGTGTGGAAAGATGGCTGGGTGCAAAATTAGAGGAAACTGAGAAGTTATATTCACATCCTAACAGGCATTTTAATGGTATGGAAAGTATAGGGTAAAACTCAGCTGATACTCACTGGAAGGGAGGTGGCTGGCATGGTCAAAACCTATTCCACAATGGTTCCCCATACACACAATCTGCAACTATGGTACCAGCAGTCAAGCTCCACCTGAACAGAATGAAATGGTGTAAAAGTAAGTTGAGAATGGGGAAAAGTTAGGGAAGACTCCATCTTAGCTACTGGGATCAGTAGATGGGCTGAACCTCTCTTCTCCCCCACAGGAATACCTATTGGGTAAGAACCACACTCTCTGTGCACCAAATACTTTTATTATGGATTAGAGCTTGTCTGTGTATTGCTTTGAATATATTTTCGCAGTCAGATATTATCGCTGACAATCCTCGAATCTGAACCTGTCACAGTTTTATATTAATAAAGAGTTTTACTCTGTAAACGTTTGTGTGAGTCCTTCATGAGCACTGGCAGTCACTGGTAATGGGTAACATACTGGAATAAAGTGGGAGACCCATTGAGGGAAGGTGGGAAGACCTACTGAGGCATCTCCCTTAGGCTGTTGGTGTGTGTCCCTGAACAAGTCAGTCCAACTGCCCTCTGATCCAGCAGGACTGGTCACCGAAGGGTCCCCACAACGGGACACTGACAGACTGGTCAGGCACAAGGGTTTCAGCTTTCTTGGGACACTGACTGTCAAATCAAACACGAAGGGTCAAGAAAATCTCTCCTTTTCACAAAACACATGAATTTTCATTTTGGTGTAAACCATAACAAGAATAAAAAGTGCTTAAAATAATTTTCATTTGGCCTGTGAACAATCCAAACCAATCCAGTCTTATGTTTAGACTTCAATTTCTTAGTTAAAAGTACTAAACACTGTTTAGTATGGCCACTAGGGGAAGAGAAGCTGGAAAGAAAAAGCCAGAAAATAGAATTTGTGTCTCAACGAACATTTGGTATGCCTGCCATAGAATAAATCCTGTACACAGAAAATTAACATTCTAAAGGAGATGTTGCAGTTTTAAAGGGAGGGAGTATGACTGAACAGAGAATCAAATTAGCACCTAGAGACCTGCTGATGGTTTCTAATGAAGTTACATCTTCACAGACTGCAGTCAGGGGATGGCAGTTTTGGGGATAAGTGTACAGTATGTGCATGACAGTTATCTATTTTCTTTAGTTGCTTTAATTCTAGTGGTAAAATAAACATTACTTGTGTCTCTTCCCTCAGTTGTATCCATAAGTGCTCACCAGCTTCTTGAGGGAAGTAATGCAGGTATTTGGTCTAGCCAATATCTACTAGAAAACTCTGATTACAGAAGGAGTTCATGCAAAAATCAGAGAACTGGAAAATACCAATTCTTTTTGATAAGTGAATGAGAAGGAGTGACCTGAGAGAGAGCAGTAATAACCCAGAAAAGGCAGTGCCTCCTTTCTGGTCAAGTATGAATCTCTACTTCTGAGGTACTGGGCCTACTGAAATTGAAGATAATCCTAAGATTTCTACATTTTAGAGGATTTCTCTGATTAAATTACAGAATAATTACACATATTCTGAGATATATGTCAGGTATTGCAATAGCTTTTGATCAATAATTAGTTGGATCAGAGTTTTTTTTGATTAACTAATTCTTCACTTTCTGCTGTCAGCAGCAGAATTCATATGAGGGTCAGTGACTGTAGGCTTCAGACTACAGGGAATATCAATGAACTTCCAATAGTTATAGTGGTGGATGAGCAGAGTTAAAATACACATCCAAACAAAGCCCACTATTCCATCACAACAAAAGAAGTAAAGCAGGAAACAGAAGTCCCACACTTCATAGAGCTCCACAGCTGACCCATTGCAATTTTACTGTTCATTTGTCTGATGCCATCAGATGCAGAACATAAGTAAAGTTTGGCAGAAGTTCAAGAAGTTCAAGGCCTGGATTTTAAATTTATAAAGGCTCTATAAATTTCTTTGAGTCCTCTACAAAGAATGATTATACATAACTCAAAATCATAATTGAGGGAATAATAGAATCTTCTCACCTACAGGATGTTCTTCAGCTGTGCACAGGCTGCATGCATGTTCCAGTGTAGTAATTATTTTAATTGCTTTTGACAAATTGAGATGCACTCTTTCATTGAGCCTGTTAGCTAGAGCAGACTGGCTGAAAATGATAGACAACATGATAATGATAGCTAAGAAATTAGGCATATGAGAAAGGTTCTTTAAAACATACCCTGTAACTACTTTGTGTCACTGCAGCCCTTCTTGTCAGTGTGAGCTTTATTAATCAACATGGACACAGAGAAACATCCTTAATAAATGAAAACTGTGGAAGCTACCTGTTCCTTCAGAGCTCTATAGGACTTTAGGAGATAAAGAAGATTCAAATCTATATTTTCTATTTTAAATGAGAGCAGATGTACTGTTTTCAACAGTTAAGTATGGTTAGGAGTCAACTGAAATCTCAACAGACTGCTTACTGCTTCTTCCTTGTTCTACCTAAAATTTGTCTGGAAATGCTAACTGAAATCTAGAGGCATTCCGAAATTCTTGCATGTCAAAGCATTCTCTGTTCTTGTTACGAGCTGACAAGAGGAATTTCAGATGCATTGATCCACGGGGTTCTTTCAGACAAGATGGAGTAAGGTCATAGAAGGAGAGGAAAGAACACAGATCCTATGCAAGCTGGTTAACATTACAAGGCAGAACAGAAAGAATAGGACTACCTATTTGACCTTCCACTGCTCTCTGTCTCCTCATCTCTGGTGGTACATATTTAAATATTTTTTTTATATTTGTAATACGCTGTAATGGTTTAACCCCAGCCAAGAGCCAAGCCCCACACAGCCACTTGCTCACTCCCTCACCAGATCAAGGAGAGAAGAGGAAGAGTAAAAGCTGGAAAATCCATAGGTTGAGATAAAGAGAGTTTAATAGGAGAAAATGTCCGTGTACGCAAGCAAAGCAAAACAAGGGATTAACTCACTGCTTCCCATGGTCAGGCAGACGTCCAGCCACCGCCAAGAGAGCAGGAACCCGTCATGCTCAACAGCTACTTGAGAAGACAAATATTATCACTCAAAACATCTTTCCCTTCCTCCTTCTTCCCTCACTTTATATCCTGATCATGATGTCATATGGGATGGAATATCATTGTGGCCAGTTGGGGTCCCCTGTCTCAGTTGCGTCCCTCCCTCCCTCAGTCTCCTCACCAGCCTAGCCATACAAAAAGCAGGAAAGGCCTTGGCTCTGTGCAATCCTTGCTCAGCAATAACAAAAACATCTCTATGTTATCAACCCTGTGTTCAGCACAAATCTCGACACCTGACACCACAAAGAAAACCAACTCCACCCCCACCAAAACCGCCACATATATATACACATATATTTTCTTTCTAGCATCAGGAAGTTATTAGAGGAAGAATATTTATTGAAGTACGATTTTCAAGAAGGTCAAGTGATTTAGTTTTTGAACACAATGTTGAATGAATCAAACATTCTCTAATTGCGTATGAAAGGAAATGTGAGTTTAATCTAACAGACAAAATAATTTCTAGGGTAAATATGTAAAAGCTGATGCTGGAACAACTATCTCACTTTTTGTTAATAAGAAACTTAGCCACAGAAAGAGCATACCAACTCCAGTGAATTTCCCTTCAGGTGAGTTTGGAGAGAAGACTGTGTGAGAAAGAGGTAAAATGTTAAATCCTACAGTTTGCTTGACTGCAACAAAACCAGAATGCAGAGCATAATCATTTAGCAGGTCAAATTAAAAGCAGGCCTGATTGGTTATGGACCAGACAGAGAAGTCTTGTTAAATATTTCCAGGGTAGTGAGGCAGGTGACACAGCACTTCTGGACTGCTTAACCACAACAAAACCTCTTAGTATTAAGACATTAAATCACTTGTGGTGTGTTTCATGGGAAGGCTGAGAATTTTCCTGCTGCTCAGTGACTTAGAATGCTAATGGATTCCTGGGAACTGATTTCCAGTGCAGGCCTGCTACCAGCCTGATGAAAAGTTGCTCTGAAATTTGGTTGCTGCACAGCTGTGGAAGGGTGAATATACTGGGCTCTATGCGTAATACTTATCACATAACAAACTGACCTGCTGAGTCACAGAAACCTGTTATAAATCACATTTATCAGGCACTTCTGCCCTAACTGCCTTTGCCCTGTAATTCCTTTCCACAATCCGTTCAATCATGAAATACCAGATTGGAAGGGAACTCCAGGATCATCTAGTCTAACCTTTCTTGGCAAAAAATATAGTCTAGACAAATTGACCCAGCACCTTGTTCAGTTTAAGTTGCTTAAGATCCATTATAAATTTCAATGAGTAAACCTTGTGCATAAATGGTTTACAAAGAAACAAATTTCCTGCAATTACTGTGGGATGTAGTTAATTGCGGTATAAACAATGTGGATGTTTTGATGCAGTTTTGAATGACTTGAAAAAATTATTTATGCCTTGGAAATAATCCAGCCATCCTTATCATATTCTAAAAAATCTGAGGGATAGTTTTTGTTAGTGCCTTTACTCAATCCCATCATATTTTCACTTTGTATTTGTCTTACATTTCAAGCAAAGTAACAGTCTCAGAGCCCAATTGGTCTCATCCACCAAACGGGAGAAAAGGACTTGGAACATGACTTTCCCAGTACAGGGAGAAGAACAAAGAGCCAGCAACAATGTATTCAAGCTAGGAATAAACCCAGAACCTTTGTGCCTGGCTAGGTGCCCCCAGCTCTCACCCCAGAGCAATGAGGAGATCAAGGGGGTCAAGCTTTTTCAGGAATCCAGTTGTGGGAGAAGAAATTTTTTGCTGCTCTGGCTGCTAACAAAAGTCTGGTGTCAGTACCTTTCTTTGATCCTACTGTTAATTAATAAAAATTTTCTTCTGTAGAAAACCCCCCCCCAAAACTGTGCAAACTAATTTTTTTTTCCCCTATTCTCGATCATTTTATTAAATCTTTATTAAAGACTAATCAAAGACTATTTAGGAGGCTGTAGAGACCAGATTGCAGTTCTGGTGCGTTACACATTTTATTAATACTAGTGATAAACAATTAAAAACACACGTATTTTATTCAACAAAAAGAAAACAGGTGCTACAGGAAGATAGACTTCTCAGTGAGAAGTGACTTGCACAAAATCACTCAGTCAGTTTGCTGTTGCATCCAATTGTAAACATAGGAATCATAGGAAAATCACCAGGAGCAGAAGGCACCTGCCTGAATTTCCAGTCAATGTATTATACTAGTCTTTCTCTCAGCATCAAAGTTTCTTATAATGAGCAGGACAGTGTTTCTCAACTGAAATTTCATCTTGTTTCTTTTAAGTCAGCAGCAAAATTTTCATTCATTTAAGCAATGCAAATATCAGGGTTGATTGTCCTAATTAAATTAGTTATAAGCACCAGAGTAGCACAATCTGACCTTCACATGTAAAGTGAATATAAATGGACTTTCCACAGATAAATTAATTGGAAAAATGATTAAGAGGAAAAAGGGTCTTAGCATACTTACATCACCCCTGCATTATGCTAATACTTAATATCACAGCAGCAGTAGAAAACTTACCTATTGTACTTACATCACCCCTGCATTATGCTAATACTTTTTGCTACAGCAACATCAATCTGACGAGGCATTAATATGCTCTGTCTCTGAAGTGATGTACAGTAGCACTGATGATATGTTAGTTTAAATCATTGTCAAAATGATACTGCTGTAATGCTGCTACGTTCATGATTCGATCTAATGTATTGCTGGAGAAACATCATGCTGATTATATGCCAGTGTAATAGATCATTATTTTCCTGTCACTGTGAGAATACTGTAGAATAATCCATGGAAAAGGAAGGAAGACAATCTTACTGAAAAAATCTCTTAGAGAAGAACTTCAAGTATTCATTAAAATGGTGTCTTCTTATTTAGCCACAGAGCATTTAAGGAAAATAATTTTGCCATAATCAAGGATAGAGACATATAAGTTTCCTAAATTGTTTTTGCAAGTAAAACAATACGAAATTAGAGGAAAGGTGCTGATTTATATTTTTGTTGGTCTACAAAGCAGATTGAAAGGAGAATTAAAAGCATATGAGCTAGTTTAATGGAAACTGAGGTAGTTAAAGAGTGACCCCCAAAGACACCTAACACATCGGCTCTTTGGACAGCACAAAGCACATTTCCTTGGTGTGCAGATGGATAGCTAAGGGCTGTCAAGAAACATTTCTTCTTGCCCCTTAACCCAGTAAAACTCAAACAATTTCTCTCTCCCTGACTTCTCAATAAAGCAAAACAGCAATATGTTGCGATGCTTCAGATGCATACGTAAGCACGTGGGAGGAGGATTAACAAAGGTTTCTGACTCTGTTTGGAGCAAGCTGTTTGGAGACACTTTGAATTCCTCCAGGGGATGCTGACCCAGGAAAACCCTAAAGCTTTGGTATTTCCCTTTCCTCCCAGGAGTCCAAGGGCTTCATATTCTTTGACAAGGAAAGTCTAGAGACCTGAATGACCTTTCTTGAGATGATATGCACACAAGTTTCCAATTCAGGAAAGTAAAACTCCCTGGAGCTCCAAACTTTGGGCGTTCTGAAATTCCTGACTTCCCACTCTGTATTTTTATAAGCAATTATCTGTCATGAATCACTTTTGTAATACCTTTTTGCAATACTTTTACCATCACTGCCTGTCAAAAAAGGTTAAGTAAAAAAATCCTCTTTTTAGATGTCCCTTCCCCAGATGAGCTCCCTGTGCATGTTCAATGTGCAAAAATCATTAAAAAGTCTATGACTTACTGCTGACACAGTTGTCTCTAGTAGAGCTGCCTTAAAATTCAGTGTGCTTGCTTCTATCCTGTTGTAAGGGTCAATACCAAAATCACAATAAGAAAATCAGAAGTAGGTATGACTGCATTTGCTGGTACAGCTCATCAGGAGCTAGTCACAACCTCAAGAGCTGCTCAGGCTCTGGGAGGCCTCAAGGTCAGACTTAACAGCAAGCTGAACTATTCAAAGCTAGTGACTTATATTTCCCATTTTTATGCTTTTTAAAAAAAATAAATCCAAATATGAGTCACTCTGTAGAATAAAGTGTTTGAGAGAGAAGAGAAGCTTTTTTCTCTTTCCAGGCCTATTCCTGCTTTAGTATGTTTGGGTTTCTGCTCCCTGCAACAGTTTTCAATAGTCTTATGCCTTTACTGAAACCTTTCTTTTATAGCAATGTCACTGTAGAGAATTTCATTTTAAAATATCATGAGAGCCTAAAGCTTCCATTCCTACTGCTACGGTCACTGCTGTGGTGACCCGTGACCCCAGTTAAAGCTATTTCAGACTGCCTTGTTCTCTTGTAGCCAGAACAGATGTTAAGGCAGAAGAGCATTGTTTGTGATATCTTTTAGCTTCTTTTTTGAACACCTGTTTTTCAATCAGACCAAGAAGTATCTTTCTCTTCCATGGGGAAGTTGAGGTGGTTTTCTTTTAGAGTGATTGTGGAACTTATAGGAAGTGACACTAGAGATTCAGGATGTGGGAATATTTCTATTTTGCAAGTAATCATCAATCACCTTCTGCTGTGCTGCTGGAAGTGACATATTCTGCATGAGATGGGAAATTGATGTCTTCATCATTTTGATATTGAACATTTTCAGGCACTTTCACAAAATTAGCAATGTTAGTCCCTAGTTATTGGCCAGATTTGGGGTAGATAATTATGCCTTTCTAACACAAAATTAATTCTTATGTGTCATCCATATACTTTTACTTGCTGATCTGATTAGTGCTCTTGTAGTTGGCTGGGTGGTTATTGTGTTCCCTCCAAAAATGATCACATGACAGAAGCAACAAATTGATACTTAATGTAATTCCACAAAGGTTTTACTTAAATTATTTCTACTTCTGAGACTTGTCTAAGATTATCTCAAATATAAAGTTCAGCTTAAAGACCATTTTAAAGCCAAGAATATTTTGCTTCAAACACTCTTGGCTCTTACATTTCTACAGTACATCTCCAATACATTTCCCTGTTTATCAAATAGAACATTAAAACCAATCAAAAACATCTCTTAGAAAAAATGTAAATAATTGGCACAAGTAATAGTAAAATTTGCTGCATGCTAGGTTCTTCAGGAATGTCTATGAAAAATGGTCTGACAAATATATTATTGTAAAAATCTGTACATATTCCTGAAATATGACTTCTCCTGTTTGAGTAAAAGGATAAGGAGGAAGCAGGGGGTTTATACCCTTACTATCTCCTGCCTAAGATGCTGTCACAAATTGACTGCTTGAGTTAGTGGTACACATGCCAGTGCAGATCCCAACCCAAAGTCATGGGTTTATTTGATGTCTCCACAATTCCTGCTGCTCACACAGGATGCAGTGACTAGAATAAAAACTCACAAAAAACAGTCTGCTGTAGACTAGCTATGAATATAGCACTGTTGTTACTTGTGTATAACTTTCTTTATAACAAAACTGAGCAGACAGCTTGACAGTCTAGCAACAGTGCATTAGGTTGTTTCACAGAAATCCACGTGTCATGTGTTCCTTACCAAAACAAGGCTATTCATTCCTTCTAAAGCCAAACAAGGAATTTATTAGTGGAAAATAATTACTTTAAAACTTCTCTCCCTGTGGATAATGTCTGTCTCTCACGCATTCATTGTGGAGTTTGTCCCCAGAGCAATCAATACCTTGATCTGCTTTCCAACTGCAAAATAGTAGATGTATCTTCTTACTTCGAAACTGAGTGTAGCACTAAGCTTCTGTGTGCAAGGTCTGCGGAAGTTCCATCTACAGCAAGAAGGCAAATGAGAAAATCATGATAGTTACGTCCAACCACAAATCTTTCAGATAGATGAGATCTGTGCAAAAAGCATGCNCTTGCATTATATAGGAAGAACTGTTCAAGGTTTCTCCAGCCAGATATTCACTCTTTACCAGCTGCTGATAATGGTTGCCTAAGGAAGAATTTAAGACCAGGACAAGTATACAGTGACACTTCCCAAGTGTGTTCTCCATAATTTGAGAGTCTGTGAGTTAGTTTTGCATTTTTGTAATTCAGGCTTAAGAAGGTTTCAATGATATCCTCCTAGCCCTGAAGGGAAAAGGGAGAGTACTTCTAATGAACACTTATCAGAAAGAAAATTTTTAAAAGATGAAGAAAAATACCCCCAAACATCCCCATCTGCCCCCAGAAAACCCCAGCCAACCAAACCAACCAACACCCAACAACCAAACACCCAAGATTACATAATAGAAAGGAAAGATGTCAGGGCTAGTGTAAACCTAAATATTGTCACTTTTTTATAAAACAGGAAAGGAGTGGGGGGAAGGATATTCTGCATCCAGATACTTCTGAATCCTCCACGGATTCCCGTTTTAGGGAAGAGTGCTTGCTACCTACAGCCCCATTTTCCTCAGTAGGGGAAACAGCACTGATCATTTGCTGCTTCCTAATCCAACAGGCAGAAGTAAGGAGTTGCAACAACTGAATGAACAGAAACAGTACAGCACAAGAAAACCAAGTCGTACCACTGATTTAGTTCTGTAAAAAAAAGACACTTCCTTCCATTGTTATGAACTTAATGGTAGTTATTTTACTCTTCATTTATTTTCTCCATGTATGGAATATGACTCAAACTTTGAAATCTTGGTGAAAGAAGCAGTGTTTTTAAATTGCCAGTGGATGTGACCCACCTTTTTTTCCTGAAGCTGTATTTCTGAAGCAGGAATCTATAGGAAGCATGTTATTCAGAGCAGTATTCTCCCATTGTGAAAGGAAAGAGCCAAACCTAAATGTTTTCTCCAAGAAAACAAACAAAATTATACCCACAACAAGCAGACATCTAATATGTCTGGTTTTATGTAAAGATTTTCTTGCCAAGTTTAGTTCCTCCAGGAGACCACAAAATAATTGCTGCACATCAGCTTTCTAGTGCTGCTTAAACACAAGTACCCATGCAGCATGCTACTGTATGTACAAATTATTTTGCAAACATCTGATGTATTTCTAATCATTAAAAAATCCTAATTAATCAAGGAGAAGGTTTTTTGGATCAAATTGAGAGAAATTTAGAAAAGGTATTTTTTTTATTATGTATGTCCCGTTCCAGTTCTTTAAAAATACATATTTTATTGTATTCAAATCAGTATATGCAAATGTTTCCTTTAATTAAAGTAGCACTATATCTATTTTCTTAAATTTTTGCAATGGTTGCTGCTTTAAATATACCCTTTCATACAGAGCACCAAGGGCATTTCAAGTTTATTGAATGAACAGGCATTACAGGCTGACTTCAATACAGTGTTTTTACCCTTGTGAGGGAAGACATTACTTAAATTAAATGATGCTGACTGTCAATACCATGCGGTGGACCTTACATTTGTGTCAGTGAATAATAATGTTTGGTGCAGGGTGGATAATCTTCAGCGTTGTTTGTAGTTACTGCAATTATTACCTAAAAAAAAATAATGGTCAAGTTCTGCTCAATCAAATTTTATGGCTATCCTCACTTGCCCTGTGGCTGCTGCTCTGCCTCTTAAAAGTGTCGGGGTGCTCCAGGCAGGCCTTCCTAAAGTTTGGTGTGCGGGGACATCTAGCGGCACAAGGATTACAAACCTAAGGACAGGCTGATTATTCCAGTGCCTGTGACTCCTTCAGGAGACCCAGAGAGAGGAGACCAAGCAGAGGGATGTGAATTCTTCCTGCTTTCACGGACTCTAAGGAAGATCAGGAGCCACTTGCACTGTTAGCTTCAGATCCCCTTTCACCAAAAGACACTTTTAAAGAAGGTAACAGGGCAGACTCTCGCTAACATTTAAACCTGTCACATTGCTCTAGTTTCTTGTATCAGTGAACAAGTCAACACGTGGCACTGCTGAGACTGCAATCCAGGACAGCTGCTATTTATTCTAGTGACAAGTGTTTGCATTCCATTATTTTATGTGTTTTTCTACACAGGTTCATATCATCAAAACAACTGAACAACTTCCCTGAATTAATTTTAAAATATGACTAACATTTGTCATGTTTTGTTCTTTTCTTTTTTTCTTTTGGAGAGAAACATTGACTGTGAAATGACTTCTAAGTAGGCAAAGTTTGTTTATGACTCTGTTTGAATATATGTGTTACTAAATAATTGCACAACATGAAGCATAAAGGGGTGATTCTTTTATCCTTAGTTTGTGAAGGCAGAAACAGGTGAGAATTTGCTCCTTTGAACTAGACTTTTAGGATAGTTCTGACTCCCTCAAAAGCAGTACTTGATTTTATTGTAGATAATTCTGTTATGCTGAAAGAATAGAACTGTCATGTCTGGACAGCAGTGGTTGCACATTTTCTACATCTGCTTGTAGCTTACTGCAAACAAACTTCACTGACATAAGGTGTCTCTCTGCCTTTAGTGATAACCTGGTTTTAAATGAATATGGAACATACCCTGGGGCATCAAATTATGCTAAGCCTTTTCACTGTAGGGAATAGTAGGAACAAAAAAGGAAAAAAATAGACATAATATATATTCATGTGAGCATATCAAATATTTGGACTGATTTGAAAAAAAAAGTTCAACAATGAAATATTTATTATAAGCACAGAGAGAGAGTGAGAAAGAGAGAGAACACAGAGTTATGTTATGACCAGTTCCTTTACATGTACCAAGTAATTTAGGCTACATCAAAAGATAAACAGATACTACTAAATATATGATTTTAAAAGCCCATTTACATTATTAACACACTTTCCTTCTGCCATGGAAAATTTTCTATAACCATAAAAGTTTTGCAATGTTAGAATGTAAAATTATATGAAAAAAAAAGCAGTGTAAGTGGGGATAAGAGCCTGCAAAACCTGTACTGATTTCTTATAAATTTATTGAGATTGTTTTACTGAATTAAGAAAATTTTAAAAAATAGTTTGGGGTGGAGGTTTTTTTCTGATTTTCCACCTGCAAAAAATATAATCACCATTGTCTTGTAAAGGTTANTTTTGCAATGTTAGAATGTAAAATTATATGAAAAAAAAAGCAGTGTAAGTGGGGATAAGAGCCTGCAAAACCTGTACTGATTTCTTATAAATTTATTGAGATTATTTTACTGCATTAAGAAAATTTTAAAAAATAGTTTGGGGTGGAGGTTTTTTTTCTGATTTTCCAGATGCAAAAAATATAATCACCATTGTCTTGTAAAGGTTAATTCTCATATTACATAGTCAAAGGCTCCCAATCAGATTATTTCTATCACCTCTGATTTTCACATTTTCAAAATGCTGACGATATCTGGGAAGATACATCAGAAATTACCTTCAAAATTTGAATCATGAAAACCAGTCATTGATAAAACTACAATTCATAAAAATCGATAGCATCTTCAACTTCCAATAGTTCACTTTTTCTGTAACATTCCTGTGTTGGTTTTGCATGGCCTGGTTTTTGGTAGTGGGGGACCACTTTTAGAAGCTTCTGGAAGCTTCTGGGGCTTCTGTTAGAAACTCCTGGAAGCTTCCGCCATGTCCAACAGAGTCAATCTCTGATGGCTCTGAGGATGGACATGCTGCTGGCCAAAACTGGGCCAGTGAGAGAGGCTGGTAATGCCTCTTTGATGACATATTTAAGAAGAAAATCAAAATAAAGTGTGTGCANCGGCACAGTAGTTTTGGGAGGACTGTCTGACTGCGGGAGGGACTCATGTTGCAGCAGTTTTGGGAGGATTGATGCTCATGAGAGTGGAGCCATGCTGGAGAAGTTCCCGGAGAACTGTCTCCTGTGGGAGGAACCCCACGACCTCACAGGGAAGGACTCCTCTCCCTGAGTAGGGGAAGAAAAGCTTGCGTGATGAACTGACCAAAACCTGCCACCTCCGGTCTGCCTGTGCTGTCAGTGGGAAGGAGGGAAGTGTTGGGGAAAACAGGGGTTCCTTAAGGGCTTAGTTTTACTTTTCATTATCCTGCTCTGATTCTGTTAGTAATAAACTCACTTTGTATCTTTAAGATGAGCCTATCTTGCCCTTGGAGTGTTTTCTCCCAGTCCTGAACTCAGCTCACGAACCCTTCGTTAAATTTTTCTCTCCTCTGCCCAGCCGTGACAGGGGAGGGTGAGTGAGCAGCTTTCATGGGTGCCTGGCATTTGGCCAGTTTTAAACCACGACAGTTCCTAATATTTCCTTCTTGCCTCTGGTTGTGAAAAAAATCATCCTCTAGTTTTAATACAATGCTGAATGTTCCAGAGCTCCATCTTTCATATTAAACAGCCATCCTTCTCCTTGACAATTCATGATATACCTGGAATCAACAGGCAGGTGTTTTATTCACGTGCAGAACAAATCTCTGACAGCTGATTATGCTGTCATATTTTCCCCTGTAACTCAACTTATCAAAACATTAGCCAGCATTCTTGTGAATCACCGAGGCAATATTCACCAGATGTAGTATCTGCAATGAACTAATTTTGGATAATAAACTAGAAAATACTTCAGAGGAATTAGGATTGTGAAGGACTGCTGTTTCGCACATATTGTGGATAGTCTATATACCCAAATCTAATTTTTAGAACTACCTGAAAAAAGTAGATAATGGCCAAGAAATCCAAATCAATATGATATGCATATGAATGGTATGATATGATATACGAATATGAAGTTCAAATGAATATGATCAAGAACTGTATCTCGGGTAGTTTAGCAAATTATTTAACTACATTCATTAAGTCTTCAACTCATATGCAATTCAGCAGAGGGCTCCAATCAGTAATATATAAAACAGATTCTCTTCGGATGCTTGGAGCTGAGAGTCACCACTGTTGTCCACATTACTGGGAAGAGAAGATAATACAAAACATTGAAAATTTGATTTTTGCTTAAGTAACATTTGTATTTGTACAGCAATGCAAAGATTTAATACTCATTTGCACTACCATGTGATTGAGTAACTGAGATCATACGCAGTACTCAGATAGTGGATGGGAGCTGGCTGAAACTCAGCTCTGTTGCAGGAAAGCTAACAAGTTGTAACCAAGAGTCCTTTCTCCATATTTGAGAGAGGAAAAGCAGCGATTTAGTCTAGCTGTTCTATTATGTACAAATATTTACAAGATCACTGGGGCCCTGGGTGCAACAAGTTCAGCAGTGTCCATCCTATCCCATTCCTCTCCCTTCCCCTTCTGGGACTGGGGAGGGAGGTCAGGGCCTCTTCTGCTGCTGGGTGGCAATGATTTTGGATAAGGTCTGGGATCAGCCTCTATGGGTCTCCTCCTCCCCTGAGGGCTGTGCTGGAGCTCAGCCCCTTAGCCCTGGCTCTTGCCTGGGCTGCACTGTAGGGATACTTGCGAGATGACTCCCTTTGGTGATCCTTGCCTTCCTGCCTTGCCCTCAGACATCACTTGGATAGTCATCCTGTGGCAGCTCTGCTTGGACCTGCCCTGCTATCCTTGATAAGAGATGTGGGACTATATTCCATGTCAGGACTCTGCAGCACCCCATGCAAGGTGCATAAATATGTATGTCCCTGTGAGAGAGTGAAAGAATGTGACACAGAAATGCTGCTTATAGCACTACTTTTACCTGTACTGAACAGACCTGAGCCACTGGGAGGAGTTGTGGTAATTTCTGTCAGCAGCTGCTGGGGAAAATGAAAATTTACTTGTTTCTCCTGTCTCTGCAGAAGCCCATGGGCAAATGGCTAAATAGTAATAAATGGAGAAACCATGAATGGAAATTTTCAAAACTTCCAAAATTCCTGTTTTGAATTTTGTTACAAGCTTTTTTCTCTATTAAGTAACAATAATTTACAATTATTTCCTTCCCATGGAGCAAATTTCTGCACAGCTTTACTCTTTACCTAATCGTTGCTAAAAAAAACCAAACCCACATATTCTGAAATTCAAGCTCAGACCTCTGAATAAGGTTGCCATAGCTCTTCACTGTTTGATTAAATGAATCATGGCTCTTGCTTCAGTGTAAAGTATGAATAATGAGTATTTATTTCCTAAAATCATCAGTTATGTAAAATAACTTGAGGGTGTGGATAATGTGGGGGAAGTGTATCCCAAGACATTCAACACTGGCCTGGTTTTACTCTGACTGAAGTTAGTGAGAATTTTCCAGAGTTTAACAAGAGCATCAGTAAGCTAATATAACTTCCTTTAAATAGTCTTTTCCTTAGTACTTCTAAATTGCTTTGAAAACTTGAAATGAAAAAACCCCTTTAGAAGTGCAAAATTGCTGTATCATCACTATATTGAGACTGGTTTACTTTAAAAAAAACCCCAACTGTTTAAAAGAAACCCTGTTTTCAATGAATTGGAAGAGTTAGGGCTTTCTGAGAAGAGTGGTGTAAGTAAAGTTTAATTTAAAAGTCATAGGTTAATATCTCTGGCTTAAGAGAAAATGGGGTTATACACATCATCCTTTATTTTGCATACAGAAAAAAAACCTTTTAATCTGATCTAATCTTCTGAACATAAATACTGCTCTTTTTCTCTTAACCAAGAAATTAATTTACCTCAGCAATAACAATATTTTTTTTCTATGAGAATTTCAACAGTGGCACAAAAAAAAATAGAATAAATGTAATGCTGTAATTTCAGAGGTGATCAAGAAGTCAATATTAATACATAATGCTGAAAACACCATTTGGATTTCTGAATAATGTCTGAAGAAAGCACAAGGAAATATTTCTTTCATCTGTGATAAGCCTTAGAGAAAGTATTTTAAAAATATCTAGAAAGACGGTTCAGTTAAAAAGAAATTAAAGTCTGAGGTTTGAGATACTGCAGGTTAATATGACTGGATAATAAAACTCTCTTAAATGTAAGGAAAGTATTAATCTGAGGTGCATTTTCTTGGGTTTTTTCCCCAAGTTTTAGCTATTGTCCATAACACTATTTCCAGCTAAATTAAAATCTGCTGTTGAATTTATGTTTTCTAATATCATAACCAGCAACCTTAGGCCTGGATGGGAAGGAGGAAATTGCATAATTCCAGGGCTGCTCCCTTTTATGTGAGAGGGAACTACTTTACAGGGCTGGCAGGTGTAATCCTCTCTTAAAACACTTTCATTTGGGCATCCTTAATTGCACTCAAATACCGTAAGCAGTATTTATACACAGTTTATGTGAACACATAGTTTAATCATGAGCCCTAATAGATAGCTTAGACTAGCATGCTACAAAGTTAAACATGGGGTATGCTCACTGCTTTTAGTGCAGGCACCTAATGAGAGTTACTGCAGGCCAAAGAGGTCATAAAGATACAGGTGTCTGTACTTCCACAGTATAGATACATCATCAGAATTGCTGAGTTGCTGTCTTCCAACTCTGACTTTTACTCAGGATTTAATATATGTCAAAAATGGCAATTTTTTTCTCTGAAATCCCAGTGTTACTAATACTGGCTTACCAATACGTCACTCAGTTGGTTTTCTTTGTTTTTTTCTCTTATCTTGAATGTCTTTAATTTATGACCAGTCAATATCATATCATTATTTATTCTAGAATCCAGATCATTTGCAATTAAGGCACCTACATCTATGCAGATTCCCATGAAGTGGGGACAGTGTCAGGAGAGGAACACAAGTTTTGAAAACCAAAGTCACTTATTTAGTAGGATAACTTTAATGACAATCCCAAGAAAACTGTGCAAGAGACACCACTGTACAAGAGGAAGAGGTGGAATAAGCAGCTGCCATACTTCCTCAGGAAATGAGTTCCTTCTCAAGCTTGAATGACCATCACGATCTGCAGAGCATGAGAAGGTGCAAAAGCAGATAATGGGAGAGGATTACATCTTTGTTCATAGTGCCCTTCAATTTTTAATTAGCAGCAGAAGAAACCTCTCTGAAGTTATCTGTCATCTCCTACCCCTCCTTTTCTTCATTAGTAGTAGGAATGAGAATTGTCTTGCCTCCACAGCAATTTTAGAAGACACTACAGGCTATTTAAAATATGTCTGTCTCCTCACAGCCCTCTTCTGCCACCCACAGCTATTCCAACTTGTACCCTTTACTTTCCATTGTTCCCTACTTATTACTCTTACCACACTGGAAATCAGCTGATCTTCCTCCCACCAATGGACATTTTCTGCGGATTGCATTTTCCCTGTGTAATTGATAAATTTTTGTAAGGCCCAAACACAGAACATAAAAAAGGAGCATCGACGACTTGTGAATATATTTCCAAGTTATAAAATAACTGATCAGAAGTAAGTAAGATGTCATTGTGCTGTCAAGGTTGCTGTTCTCAATCAGAGGGAAAGTTAAGTGTGATGGAACCCAGTAACACAAAATCTAAGATTTATTTACTACACAGGACGAGTACAAGAGTTAGATAGCAATTCCTATTCTATCTCATATGTGCACAAGCATAAGTCTGCATAGCCTGCCCACATCAAACAAGGTCTCCAGCCCAGCTGTGATCAGCACCATGATCTCAAGGGAACAGGATGTATGCTCCACCTGTCTGAGATGTCCAAGCCCTGGACGGCAAAATGAGTTCAGCCTTTGGCAGTGATGAACACATTTGTGGGTGTGCTTTCCCTAGGATGAGCTACTGTCTTCACTATTTATTGCTTTCTATCCTAAAAATTCTGCTTAAGCCACCAGAGACAAAACCCAAGGCCAATCTCTTGACTTTCTCATGTCCTAAGTGTCACAACCTCTTGGTAGGGAGTGTGATGCTTGTTATGAATTCTCATCAGGCTGAACAAAGACACCAGAAGTGTCAGGGAGCTCTTATATTTTATTGTACAGTCATCTTAATTCTGGAACCAGTCCACTTTTTATACTCAAGAGGTATTAGTTAACAATCCCTTAAATTCTTACAATACACTTCCACAAGAACAGTGTCTAAAAAGCCCTATTTTTTTATAATACATTTCTATAAGTTCACAACTACCACAGCAAACCCCCAAAGGTGCTGGCTAACAAGCCACAGTGCACTTCCACGTTTTCCCCACTCCCACAGCGGACTTCAGTACAAAACACAGGGTAGAATATGATGGCTGTTCCTTGCCCAGGTAAAACAAGGGGGGAGAGAAAAAGACAGAAGAGGGAAAGAGGGAACAAAGAATAACACCAGTCCTTAGATCCCATGTTGGTCCTGCCACATGAATGGTCTGGAGCTGAGGTTGCAAGACAGTCAAAGAGGAGAATGAGAGAGAGGAGGCCCAATCCATTTCCCTTTGTAGCTAACCTGGTGCACGCCTCTTACATAAACTAGATTTTTTGTGCTGTTTTGTTCGTGCATGCACAGCCAGCTCATTGTGCCCTCCTCCAGGGAATGAGTCCAGGTAGAGGACTGAGTCTCAAGATGGAGCAGGAAGTTGGCTCATAACAGTGTTGCCCCACTTTAACAAAACACTGTCTTCCAATCCCATCTGTCCAGTTGTACCAGTCAGAATGTATGAGACAAAATACAAAGTCCTCTACACTATGTCAACTGCCTGTTGATAACTAAATTGCTATCATCTTCTGGGGCCCTGTCCTAGATGTGTTACACGGATGAAAAGCTGTTAGCAGTTTATCTATTCATCTTTCTTTCCTAAACCATTAGAGGAAGGTAGATATAGTCCTCCTCTGTAGGGTAAACCTTCTCCATAATAATCATCTATGCTTTGTTAGTGATCCCAGCCCAGTAATTTAATGTGATAGACCTGGGCAGATACAGCCAAGGTCTTCTTTAAATTACGCTTTTTTAAAGGCTTCATCTTAAGACACTCCCTCTCTAATTAATGTAATCTCCACTTAACATATCTGTAATTTACCTTCTTCCTCTTCACACAATGAGCTACAGCTGGCAGCTCAAATGTCATAGGTGGTAGTTTTTGTTTCTTTTTTTTTTTTTTTTGAGAATAAATTCAAACAATATAGAGAGAACCTTCAAGTTTTTTTTCAGATTTGAGAGTGTAATGCGTACACATGACTAAGAATAGATGTCAGTTCTTAAACAAGTAATAGCATTGAATATTACCCCAGGGTAAAGACTACCACTTGCAAAAAGAGGAGTTAAAATATTTTTCCTCAGTTTTTCCTAATAGAAGGTGGAACTATTTGTCCTCCTTTGAGTTCAGGGGCATAAGGAAAGTGTCAGAAAATTATGAATGTCCAGTTATCCCAGTCTATTCAGTATATAAAATGATAACCTTTATCAAATACAGAAAAACAAATGATTGGAATATCAACACTATAAAAGCAGATGAAAATCCATACCTATGTAACTGATGTCCTGGTACGGTCATACCCTCTGTAAAAATTAAGGAAAATGTTAAGCATCTATAATCTAGTGGGGAGGAGAATGTTAGAATGATAGAATAGGCAACAGTCCATCCTTATGTCTATGAATTTAGAAATACTTATATCTGTGACTAGCAGTCTTCTTACCATTTTTACCACCACTTCTTCTTAATCCTTGTCCCTATTCACTCACTCAGAGTTATCTGCCTCATCTGTAATTCTTCTCATCTATCTTGCACTCAAGTTTTCCGACTCATTTTTGTTTTACTTCTTTTTCCTCATTCCTCACCTTTAATCAGTAGAACAGCATAAAGAACAGAAGGCAGAAAAAAATGATTCTGTTGAACTTAAGAAAGAACACACCATATCAAGGTGAAATTCAAATTCAGTGTTCGTTTCTGAAACTGTATACAAACAGATGTTGAGAAAACAATATGAACAGGATAATAACACTACTCCCCAGTATTCTGTCATCACCAAAATACTTCCAGTTCCAATACTCCCAAGAGGTTATATGACCTCAGTGTATCTTCCTTTTAGAACTGTAGAGGTACCGTGTATTCCTTAAGCAGTGTTAATCTTTACTATCTGCAGCAGGTTCTAAGGCTGTGTGCAAACAAAAGTTTTTTTTTTTTTTTTTTTTTTTTTTTTTTTTTTTTTTTTTTTTTTGTTTGGTTGTTTTGGTTGGTTGTTTTTGTTTGGTTTTATTTAAGCCTGGCATTGTGTATTATTGATGTAGAAAAAGAATAATTCACCTGCTATATGGAAGCTAGAAGAAATAATGAGGAACAGGGTTTTAGCTGATAAGATTTAGGCTTTAGGAAAGAATTTAGGAAAAACCATGTAGCTGTAACCTCTAGGCTGCCAATATCTTCTTTGTTGGCGGTGATGGTTTTTACCTTATTCCTAAGACCTCTCTTAGCCTGAATACGTCTGTGAAAGCAAGCTGGGGTTCAACTGGCAAAATAGGTGAGGAAGGGTTTTTTTGCTATTTGTACCCATACAAATTCTATTTCGCATATGTTTTAAAATACCTTCTCATTTCAGAAGGCAGTGACTGTTAACAGGCATGCATGACACATGGGTAATCCCTTCTGAAATTAACTCTTTTAATTTGCTGCAGCTTGAAATTACCATTTATAACTGTTAACTCACTGTTACAATTTCTTAAACTTCTGTTTTTAGTAAACTTCTTAGATTAAAATTTCTGAAGTTTCTGAAAATTTTATCAACATGTCTCATGGCTTTTTTTCATTGCAACAGGCAGCTTGTTTTGCTTCATTTTGCTAACAAATGGAAACAAGTACTTCTTATTAGAAAATCTCACAGAAAATAAATTGAATTTCAGGGGTATGACTGCATTTTTTTTGCGATCTAAATTAATCTCATAAAAACTCCTAAGTTCTACTTTCCAATAGGCATAAAAAACATGTCATTCACACACATTTTTTTTTTAAGTTCATAAGCTTCCAAGTACTAAAACTTATTTGAGACATGCTGCATTCATACTCCCCATGAGACCTGACTGTATTTATTTAATTCTTCCACTTCCATTCACTTAAGACCACCTGAGAACTCTCACTCTGTATGCTTTGCAGAGGCTATAGAGAGAATATATTTTAAAATCTCAGTAGTTTACAAACTACAAACGATTTATAGCACTTTGCAATTAATGATCTCAAGATGAAATTCTTAGATCCAACCATGTTAATATTTATTCATACCTTTCATGCCATCGTTAATGCAATGGAGCACAGTCAAACAGATACCAAGCTTCTAAGATTCAACTCATGAACAGCTAACAAGAGAGTCAGACTTATTCTCATTGGAAATGTAAAAACCTTGTGATGTTCTAATAAAAGCACTGCTGTTTCAAAGATGGTAAATAACACTGATCCAAAAAAGGATTAACAGTTGCAAAGAACATCATGATCTCAAAAAATAGTAAAAATCCATAAAATTCTTATAGTAAAATATTCCCTTCCTTCATATGACAATGTTGTACTTAGGAAACAAAAGATATAATTTTTATATCTATATTCAGAAAATGTTCAAGAATTAAAATGATCAAAAATGTAAATAGGGTTTAGTTTGTTTTTTTCGCATAACAAACAATAAAAGGAAAGTTGGTAGGCTTAGTTATGTACTGAAAATAGCATAAGTGGATTCTGGTGCTCCTTTATGGCTTTGTTGAAGAGAGCATTCCAGGGCTGGTGCACACCAACCGGACTGACAAGATGATTGTGGAAAGACCCATTGTTTAGAAAGACATCACAATATTTTTGATTTAGTAAAGATCTTTGTGTAGTAACAGATTTCAGGCACCTAAAATATTATTAAAGTTTTCCTTTCATGTTTTTTCCCCCATAACTCTGAGAAGCAAGTCTTGGGAAGTTTCTATCTTGAAAAGATTAGGATAGTGTCATAAGGAATGAGGAATTTTTCCATGACACATCCTGGATATTGTTATGAAATTTTTAGATTCAGAAGATAGCTCGGTGTTCTTTCAAGAGTTTAAGGAGATGGCAAATTCTTCTAGGTAGTGCTGTTAACATGTTAATGAACATACATTAATTAATGAATTAATTATCAATATAAATGGCCCTAAATTGTAGGGAGGTGGCTAGTCCCAGTCATTTCAAAGAGCTGAAAGAAAGAATATCAGCTAGGATGTACAGGTTCCAAATGATCTTGAACCAGGAAATTATTTCAGTACCACACTAACCAGCCTAATACACACTTATTTTAAAGGTGAGAAAGTTCAACATTAATTTTAGACTGAAATAGCTTTTTCAGCAATAAGAATACTGCAGATTACTTCACCTGGGCAACTTTGGCAAGGACTTCAGTAGCAAACCTGGTGGGTCAATTAAATGTAAGTGCTACACTGAACCTGTCCTTTGAGGGAGGAAATCCTATTGAAGACCAATTTTCCAATACAATGAAAATTGAAAATTGACTTAGTCTAAATGTGTCAGTCCTTATAAATAGAGTTATAACAAGGGTCTGTAGAATGTCAGATAAAGAAACAGAGGACTGAATGGGGGAACAGATAACACTTCAGTATAAATGAAGTATAATTGTTCAATCAATAGTTTGCTTTAAAGGTTTAGGTAAGATTTCATTAGACATAGATCAAACAGGTGTCTCTTTGTACAGAGAGCAATGAACGACAAGTTCGTGGTGGGAAAACACTCTCTCCGAGAAGAGTTAAAACGATTAAAAGCTACTAAAATGCACTGAAGCAGATCATGGTAATGAATAGTTTTTAACACCAGCTAAATAGTATCCTTTACCTTTCTTTCCCTCTCCCTCACTGCCCTACTTCTGTGTCAGCAAAGGCAGCTGTTGAGGAAGGTTGGTTGCTGCAAAAACTTTCCATTTGCAGGTATTTTTGAAATATGGTAGGTGTCATTCTTTAGCTGTGAAGAAGCTGCTGCTAAGATTAACATCCATGAGTAGCATTGCATTAGGCTCAATGTGCTCCATACAAATAGATATTTGCCTACAGGCTCATTCCTCAAGTATTGATGCAAATATATTTAACTGCTTTAAACAGCCCTCCTCCTGCTTTAAGAGGTTCAGCAATCTAATCAGGGAACAACAGCAACACTGCCTGATTTACAGCACTCTTAAAAAAGCAAATACTCAAACAAATAATGGGAACAGACATGATTGCTCTCTATAAATACTTCAGGAATGAGCAGGCTAGCAAAATGCCCAGGAGGAGAAAGAACTTTTTAAACTAAAGGAGAATGTTGGCAATTGGCAATAAATAAATTTAGACTGGAAATTAGGAGATTGCTAACTATTAGAAGAGTCAGACTATGGAAGCAACTCCCAGAGGGAGTAGTGAAGGAAAAATATCTACTATATTTAAAGACACATACAAAAAAAATTGTGAAAGCTATTAGAGAATAACAGGAGATTAGTCAGGTTTGCCCAGGTTCTTTACAGTCTTATGTCATACTTAACAAGCATGATGAAGAGATGAACAGTAGTTCATTGGGTGATACCAAATTCCATCTCTTTCAATTGGCTGGAAACGGTATTTTAACTAGGAAAAATTGCCATATTCACTGAATAACATGTGTTGCATATAATTTGAAAATCTGAAGTTAAGAATAATTTGATTTCGTAGGCCTATTTCCCACATATACCCGTCATATATTTCAGAACAGGATATGTAAATGAGCCAAAGCTTATACCTACTCCTCTAGCTAGATATGTTTTATTGAGAGTATAAACCCACAGAGTCTCTTGAGAGCATCCCTTAAGTCCCTGAAGTACAGCATTGCTTAACCTCCTTACCATTCTCTAAAAGAAATCAGTAGCAAGATATGTATTAGAAACCCAAACACCAACTCAAGTTGCTGCTGAAATATCCACAGACTTGAATGGAGCTTTCCAGGAGCAGTAGTTTAATTGCATATCAAGTTTGTCAAGCCATTGAAACAATGTTTTGCAAATTGGATTCAACAACTGCATAGTGCTGTGCTAGATTTACTTGTCTAAAAGTCAAGTCTTCCTTTTTGGTTGATTTATGTTTCAGGACAAAACACAAAAAACCAAAAAGAAAATCATAAGTGCCTACCATTTCAAATGTTTGACAGAAATATAGACCTTGAAGTTTGAAAGATAGTGGTAGTCCATCAATAGAGTATGCTACTTCACAATCAGCTTCAATAGCAAAGGTACATCCAACGTGATAGAGTAAAATCCAACACAAATGAAATTATTATAATATGCTTTGCAGAAAAATGCCATAAGTGATCTCAAAGCAATTTCACTGACAGAGAGTGCAATGAAGAGCACTGATATTTTTAATTTTCATTGGCATTTCATTTAGAAAGTTTTAAGACGTAACAATGAGCCTTATTAGAAGGACAGTTTGTCTAAATCTCTGAGATCACACCTCAGTGACAGTAAAACTTTACTTAATTTTCATGTTCTCTGAAATGGATAATGCTGTTACTAATTTTTGTTAGTGAAATCCATACAGGACTGAAAAAACATCTCAATCCCATTGTACTATGGGCAGTACAGACACCCAATTCTGCCTGGACAGTTTTGGATGGAGAAAACATTTTACAAAAAGTGACTTCTACCCTTTCTTAGAGACAAGCAAGTGATCATTATCTAATGACACAAAGACTGCTTCCCTCCATCTGTATCCTTGCAGTCTTTTATGTATTTGACCTTATTTCTTGAAGTTTGTCTTTAACACACAAATACTTATCCTGGGAAGAAGGGAAAGGGAGATTGTTCTCAAGTTACTGCTTCTGAAAGCCACATCCCTTTGGTCAAATACAGCAGTGTAGTGCTCCCTTGTACCCTTGATAACCTTTGAGTGGATTTCATGTCTGGTAAATAAATTATGATAATTGCACAGAGTATTTGTGGGGAAAAAAAAAAAAAGCCAAGATGAACCAGGAACCAAGGAAAAGGCTAGAAATCATCATTCCAGTGGGAGGAGAAATACTCTGTTCAGTCACTTAAAGGGAACTTTTAGGCTGAGATTTTGAAGGTAAAGAACCTCCTGTTATAAAGAAAAAGGTGGCGATGAGGAAAATAAATGTTTCCTTTGTTCTGTAAAATAGGCTATACATGATCAACACAGTCCAGAAACATTTGTCAGAACCCAAATATTTCCTTTACTTGATGGATAAGCTAACAAGTAAGCTATGAAGTTGTGCTCTTTTTTGCTTTCTTCCATCTGTTCCAATTCTTATATTTTACTGGATCACAATTATGTATCCTAATCAAAAGAGAACAATATTACCTGGAGCAGTCTAGATAGTATTGCCAAAGATTTCTGCTGGGGCAATGAAAAAAACTATGAATTTTGAGACCATTAAGACCAAGTCTTTCTATTTGGTAAATATTTAACTATCAGATGACTAAAAAACAGATCTATGTAATAGATAAATTACCATGATAATTTAAATCTTTAAACCACTCAAAGGGTTTTGCATTAATTTTTTGGCTGGTTTATGTCTGTTTTAAGATAAGCAATCTAGCTTTCTTTTTGAGAGATTCTGTCCAGTACACTACTAGATACAGTCCCTTGTAATGTTTAGTTAGAAAAACACCGAGGTTCTGTGCCACCACAGATCTTTACAGAAGATAAATGTTTCTAAGATTCTTGGAATGTGGAATTTGAGATATATTTTAAAACTCAGGCTAGAAGTTGAAGTCAAATAGAAATGGCTTAATATAGTTTAAGTAGTGGTAAGACAATGAGAGAGTATGGAAAACTAGGATTTAGACAAATTATTTTATCAACCATAGCTTTAAACTTGTCATATGCAAATTCTTTTAGATTAGGATTTACAGTTCTTAAGTCCTTTCTAGAGATTTTCACTTAGGCTAGTCTCTTCTCATGCACTTGTTTAGTGCTTAACCAAGTAGCCTAGGTAGAAAACATGGTCGAGCTGAATGTGATTGAAACATTTTCTCAACCAGAAAAGAGCACTAGCTTGAACAGTGCTCTTTTCAAAAGAGGGAAAAGAGAGAAAAGAGGGAAGAGAGGGAAAAGACTGAGGCTTTATCTCCCACAACCTCAATGACAGCCTAATTTTCAAATTGCTGGGTTCTGTTAGATGTTGTCTGTTCTATCACTAATGTTTTGTGGTATCTGAACTACTAGGTGTCCCTGGAGAAATCTGTGGATCAGACAAAATAAATATTCAAGTATTGCTCTTAAGAGGAACAGGAATGTCCCTTTAAAAGTCTGAGCCTTTTCTAGGGCTAGGTAGGCTCTGAGATGTAGTTATGAGAAATTTTCCTTAACAATTGCAACTTTATCATTACTTGCACTAAAGGATGTCTTAGAATTATTTAAATAGTATCATGGGAAAAATCATACAAGACATTTATTAGTCAGTCTGCCAGGTGCTTCTTTCAAACACATGGATACAATCCCCACCTGTGAAGAATTTCTGAGAACTTGTTAACAAAAATAAACACCAATTGTTTCTCTAATTAAGTTATATTGTGGATATGTAAAAACAAACTACAATTTAGCAACTAAAGAAAAGAATGATTTTTGTTTTCACACTGCACATTACTAGGAAGAACATCTGTGTATCCAATTTTCTGCAATGAGCAGTTAACCGCTAAAACATAAATCATCTAATTAAAAAAAAATAATGTGATAATGAGGATAGTACTTGGCTTCCAACTTATTTTAGTCATTCTTTAGTTTTTTCTCCTTCAATACTGATTACAAAGGTGCACTATATTGCTGCTGAGCTATAATCAGTTTAGCATTTTTAGTTTTTAATAACAGTTTCTGTATTCATTTCAGTTTGTGATGATGATCCCAGCATGTTATAATAATTTGCATCACACTTCCAAATGAGAATTGATTTTGTTTGCATGGGAAATTTCTCAGCAATTGCCCTTAATTTCAAGATGAATGTGTTTTTCAATTTTTCCAATTATGTAAAAAACAAACAAACAACTCCCCCACAGTGGAAACTCTCCGAGTTCCTAAGACTTTTATACCAATCTGTTTTCAATTAATTATCTTTAACTCTGTGGGAGATTGTTAAGTACCAGCAGGATGCACTGAGGTTGTGGAGTCTCTGTCCTCAGGGATTTTCAGAACCTGGTTAGACACAGCCTTGGTCAACCTGCTCCTGCTTTGAACCAGATCTACAACGGGATGACCTCAAGACCTCCCACCCAAACTGGATCTTTCCATCAGTTTATGAAAACAGTCATTAAACAGATTACATATCAGCACCATTGTACACTGACATTTACAGGGAAGCAATTTCCACAATTCAGTCAAACAGAAATACAACTATTAATATTTTAAAACATCTATTTTAAAAAGTTTTAAAGTCTACGTCACATTTGTGTAAGTGTGTTTTTGCATATATACATACATTTATGTATATTTATTTCTATCCATACATGCATTTGTACACATTCTACTGTATTAAAACATCCCTTTTTATACACCAGATTTTAGTGCTTCATACACTGATATTTTTAAAAATTCTTGATATTTGTATTTTATTTCCAGTTTGCTCTAATTATATTTCAGTGTGGTTTCATTAATGTAGACTTAATAATAATAAAAAAGAGTAAAGGCTGACACAATGAAGATTGAAACTAGAGTTAGTCCACAAATGAATAATTTTGATTAAGAAAAATAAATAGCTTATACAAAAAAAAAATATATATGTTATTTCCTTTAGAAAAACATTTAGTTGACTGGATTTCTTTTTTTTTTTTTTTAATGCTTTTGACTTCTTAGTCATTCTAAATAATATTATCAGGAAATTTCATGTTCTCATAATGCCAGTATAAATTGAATGTAAATGTAGGATATATACAGAGTTACAGCTGCTGGTGTATTTATTCAAAACCAAATATGATTCATTTATACAACTAATTATAGAGTAAATAATGTTGGTTTTGTGGTGAATTTCATCCTATCACCATCTGTTATATATTTCAGAGCAGCTTTTTAATCCAGAAGGTGCTTTTACTTGGAGTGATGACAAATCAATCTATATCTTTATTACAGTACATATTAATTGCATTACAGACTTGATACTTTAGAATATCCTATAATGTCCAATTCTTTCTTGCTTACATAAAATCCGTACTGACTTTAAGTTCATTACAACGAAAATACCTCTGGAAATCAAACCCAGCACATATCGTACAACATACAGTATTGAAAGCACAATCTGTTCCTAGAAATTTTCATATGAAATATTTCCTAAAAGTTGATATTGAACTACAGGAATAGATGTTTTTACATGAAGTGAGGTACTTAATGAGTGTCTCAATTCTAAGCAGCTTTAATGCCCCAAATATTTTTTTTGAAAAAGTATTTTTCATTCTTCACTGGAGACTGTGTCAGATTGTTATGTATAGGGATGAAATGATACTTGTCTCTGCCAAATTATATGGTTCAGCAAGTAATATTCAGTGTAATCCAGCTGCTGTCTGTAGGATAGCACTTTTTTTTCTTTTCTTTCTTCTTTCTTTTTTTAACAACTAAACAATAATACAAACCCATTTTAAAAGAATTGGCTGCTTGGGACACATTTTACATAGCTTTTTCGGGGCAAGTTGTGATTTCAGACTGGAACTTTCCCTGCTTCAAGCTGTAGAAGATACTGTGCTCCTCAGAGTGTGAACCTGCACTGCCCTGTTTTGTTCTAGAGGTAATTTCCAGCTCAAGGTTTTGGGGGTGGGTGGGGGCGGCGGTGCAGGGAATCTCTCAGGAATGGAGATTATTTTAGACATTAGAGATAACCATATTCTGCTTGACTTGTGAAACCATTTGCTTAAAAGAAGTGCTAAAACACTCTTAGTTTAAAAGTAGAAGAGATAATCCTGCTTGAGACCGATAAGGCTGAAAGTCTTTATCAGCTACATTGCTGGTAGAGAGCTCTGGGATGGAAAGGATTAACTCCTGCTTCATTTCTAGCAAACTAAGCTTGCAAAAGAGCCCTCAAGAGAATCTGATCACAGAACTGTGTACTGAACTTGTGCCAGCCATGCCACATTTGTCAGGCACCTGCAGTTTAAGTCCAGGCAGCACAGCTAGAATCAAATGGATGCTGCAGAGATTATATTTTGTCATGTTCTGCTCTAAGCATTTGCCTATCATTTCAGGTGCATCAGTCCTACATTCTAGAGAGGCTGCTTTCCTTCTCACTCAAGATAAATTTCAGGAAAGAACATTGGTTCTGGTACATATGTCACTGCAAATAAGGAGTACTCTCTTCCTCTCTCACACACATCTAGGTATGCATTTGAATGTAAGGTGAATCATTTAATTCAGCACCTAAAACATTAACTTTTGATTAAGCTTCAAAAGAAATTAAATTATATAGTCCAAAGACTTCAGGATAGTAATAAATTAAACTGTGCCACAAACCTAAGGTCTGGTCCATCTACTTTCTTATTCCTATCCCTAAAGAAGACATAGGTCTTCTCATACAACCATTATATCCATATATTTCTCTTTTTTGACATCTCCCTTACCCCTGCCCTTAGTGGAATAGAATCACCTCTTAGACACGCTCACATCCATGCCCCCCCAGATACTGTAAAAAAATTAACTCCATAACAGGTCCACGAGGTCACTTTCTGTATTCCTGCTAGAATGTACAACATGAGAAAAGCTAGAATAATGCTAAGGATTTAAGCTTATAGAGTATCAAATAGGAATAAACAGTTGAATGCTCTTAAAAAAAAAGACCAGAGCCTGTGCTTAAGAGGAAGGCAGAAGTTCACAGAAATTCCTTTTTCTGACTAGAGAAACATGCTTTTTCTACCTGAAACCTTGGAGCTTCCTGAATCACTAACATTAGAGAGAGAGAAAACAGACACCTCAGAGATTCTCCATGTTATTTGAGGCACTGCATTAATCCCACTGATCATAAACTCCTTGTACTGTGGGGCTTTGGAGAAAGGCTTTTCTCTAATTTCCTATAATTTCTCCTTATAATACTTTATTAATTTATGCACTGCTCTTTTGTCGAGACATCTAGACAAATAAAAAATTAATTTAGACATTGATCAACTGAATTATATCTAAAGTATTGTATTGGCACTGCACCAAGGAGCATCAACTGAGAAACTGCATAACATAATAAAACTGTCAGAAATAAAAATATTTCATCACAATTCATCTAGAATTACTCTGAGTTTTTAAAGGACAATTATCTCCAAGAAAAAAAAAAAAGAAAGGTAGAAAAAACTTTAAACATAATCTGGGAAAAAGATTAAAGAATGTAGAAAACAATCACAAGATTTTGCAAAAATTTTGGTAAAACTTGTCTAATAAAGGAGATATAGAAAAATAAAAGTCAATCTAAACTTGATTATCATATACTTATTGTTAAATCCCTGGTATTTAGAAAAACCTCTTGTTTTCAAACATCAATCCTCTCCAGCTCCATAACAGATTTTTTACTTACTTGAAGAGGCAAGTACCAGTTTTCCCATAAGTTTTATCTACCCCTTAGGCTTCAATCTCTTTGAGACACTTTGCAGTTTTAAGAGCACAGACAGAATATCATGAGGCAATTTGGCAAAAAATAAAAAAGACATCGGTTTTAATACATGCATAAGCAAGTGTTATAAAAATAAATTGTTCCAAACATGTTGAGAAGAGTTTTCATTTACATGGCAAGAATGAAATAGTGTTCCTGAAGGGAAACTTTTGTGTAGTACAAATTTTCATTGTTTACNTTCTCTTCTCACACACACTGCAAAGTCACATCTATGTCGTTTGGAACAGAATCACTGTGTTGCTGAGAACACCAACGAGGCTGGTGAATATTCTGGTACGTAAGGCCTATGAGGAGTCGCTGAGGGAGCTGGGGTTGTTCAATCTGGAGAAAGGAGGCTCAGGGTTGAGAGACCTTGCTCTGTACAACTACCTGTCAGGAGGCTGTAAGGAGATGGTGGAGGTTTTTTTCTTAGGGAGCTACTGATAGGACAAAGGGAAATGGTGTCAAGTTGCACCAGAGGAGGTTTAAGTTGGGTATTAAGCAGAATTTCTTTACTGAAAGAGTGGTAAAACATTGGGACAGGCTCCCAGGAAAGTGGTGGAGTCACCATCCCTGCAAGTGTTAAAAAAAACAGTGGACATGGCACTTCATAATATTTTAGTGTCTATGGGGGTATGATGTCAAAGGTTGGACTTGATTATCTGCAGGTCATTTACATCCTAATGATTCTATGATTCTATGAAAAGTGCTGAGCCCAAGTGACACCCAATGACCTGCAACCAATAACCTTTATTTTAGAAATGTAACATAAACAAGAACAAAGCTGGAACCTAGGTAAAAGTTTTGGGAACATTTGTTTCACTGAAATTCCTAGACACTTTCAAAGGAACCAATAAAAATTAAATTTACAATCACAGGGAGAGGTTTTTCGAAAGTTCAATTGGCACATAATTTTTAAAGCCGGGTTTGGAAAGGTATTTAGCTGGAAAGAGACACTATGACTCATACAGAAGTTGTATTCTTGACACTTTATAAACACCCACTAAGTGCTCTTGTGCAGTTTTGATGCCTAGATATCAGTGGACTAATTTTAAAAAAAATTACCCCCTGATCTTTTCTCTTAGCTCAATTAAGAAAACCCTGTGTCAGATGATATCTTTACAGCTGCACAAAGTATACAGTCTAGATTTTCCCGTCATATGTGTTTATGCATGAGTGATTATATATGCAAACATTCTGCATTTAGAATACAGCATTGAATGCCTTTCAGTGGTATTTCTTTTAAAGTCAAAGAGGATCTTCTTCAGTCTCAAAAACATTTTTTATGTTTAATACTGTGCGCCATAAACACAGAATGACTTTATTTTTCTTCCCCAGCTGCCATTAATACTAACATTAACATTCTTCAACAGAAAAGTTTAGTTGAACAGATTACTAAATCTTGTTATGAGTGTCTGTATGCTCATCTGAGAATACATTCATTTATTTTCATAAATATTGTGCAATGCATCTACAGTATAACTGGAAGGTGACATTTTATGTTTTTTTCACCAAATGGGTAAAGTGAATTATTAAAGGACCTAAAAGCTTGAGTACTGAAATCCAGTATTTATGTGTATATTTAAAAATATTAACAGTTCAATCGACAATGCTTCTGTCATCTCCTGCAGTAAATGTTCACCAAAACATTATGTCCCATGGCTCTATCTCACAACAATTTTAACTCGACTCTATCTTATTTTGTGATGTATGTCGTGATAAAATTTTCCCTATCTGTTCAAAACTTCAACAAGGAAAACTTTCAACAGGAAATTAAAATATGCCTTTCCCAATCATTTCTCTGAAGATAAAGGAATCTACGGTAATCTTCTCTTTATTCCACAAGATGGAGCTCAATCCCTGTACTACAGCTCTGCAAAACCTTGAGAGCTGGCTTTTGTCCTTTTGACATTTTCTTATGGGAATAAGTGACAGTCAAGAATAAGTACTGTGATGCAATAGTCCTCTATTTATTGATGGTAGAAACGTCTGTAGAAAAGAGTGTTGTGATCCTACTGTGATGTGTCCATAACCAAGCATGCATTATAAGCATTATAAGCATATAATAAGCTTGGTTATGTCCATAACCAAGCATGCATTATAAACGTAAGATTTAAAGATAAAGTGCTATTGTATAGGAGTAACAAGATGTTATTAACTAGATGACATTTAAATCCAGAATCCGGCACTTATTCAATAGAACAACACAATGATTTACCATACAGGGAGTTTTATGCTGGGTAAACATAATGATTGCCTCTTTAGTAGGAAAAAAGAACTTGACTCTTTACATAAAACTGAAGTCAAGAATCTGAATTAAACCCTATAAACATGTATCAACTGGAGTTTTTCTCTGAAAATCATGTTTCATTAAGAATAAACTCAGGGTTTCCTGACTATTCTGCACATATAAATCAAAGTGTTCTTTCACAGAAATACCTGAGAAATACAGAATTGCAATTTGGCTGGAAAGGACCTCTTGAGTTTAGCTACTCCATCTGCTACAGTAAACCAGATCAGGGACAATTTCATATAGTTCTGTAGTGTGTCCAGCTTTCTGAGAAGTGATGACAATCTGTAATCCTGATTGTTCAGTTAAAAATATGAGCTTTGTACTTCCAGTATTTGAATGCAACATTTTAGTGGAAACATCCATCTTTCAGTTACAGGGTAAAGCGTTGGCGCGCTGTGAAATACTGAACACATGTAAAATGTGTGGAAGTAGATCAAACTGAGATGGCAAGCTTTTAGATTTCATTGAAGGACACATCTCAAAGCCTACTCAATGATGTTTGCTGCTTTGGTACCTCCTTGGTGCAACAAATCGTAGACAAGAAGGTTTTTAACCTTGACAATTACGTCAGTTAGAACAGCTTTAGAATCCAGAAACCTAATTCAGCTGACATACAACTAAGGTGACCTCATTATACATTGCAACTAATTTTGCAAGTTTGATACGCCTTAAGAGAACTTTCATGCTTTTTCAGTTGTTGAGTTACCAGTTACTTTTCCTTCTGTGAGCACAGTAGGTGAGATCCAGAATAGTCCAATTTCAGAAGCATGGAAAAAAAATAAACTGTCAACTCTTTGTTTTCCATGGCTCACAGATGCTGCAGTAATGTCTACCTATTCCACAGCTTTTTTGTATCTTTCACCTTATCCACATCCATGTTCAGAATACGTATACCATGTGAACTTCTCACACTGTAGTACTATACCCACGACCTTTGTATTTCTACAGACTCAAGATACTTAGTCTTTTTTCTGTTTTTCTTTGTTCTTCTCCTTTTCAAGCAAGTACAAATCCAGATTCCCACACCCAGAGTTTTTCAACCAGCTCTCTGACATTATATTCCTTTACAAGTGTGATCCTGCATGCCTATTATTCCCATCACACTTATCTCTCCTCCTCAGAACCTTCAACACGTGTGAGCTGTTTTGTCATTTCTATGGCCATTTCTATTGTTATCCTTTTCCTTTCTCTGGGACATTTCCTCCATCCTTAGAATAAGATAAAATAAATTAAAATGGAATGAAAATACTACCATTCACAGCACTTTTACTAGCATATAATCCTCCAATTTATGGCAACCTGGAATATTTTATTTTTTCATTTCACCTACCCACTGTAGACCAGATTAGGTTGTTGGTACTGGGATGCTCCCCTCATCATCTCCTGCAAACCCTCTAAATTCTCCTTTCATTTTCAGCAGTTGCAGGAAGTCTCCTCTCTGCAGCTGCTGCCATGTCCTATCACTGCCAATCATCTCACTACATTTCAGCTTTCCTCTCTAATTTCAGCTTCAATCTCTCTGCTTCCCTCAGCATCCTGCACTTTTCTTTGGCTTCTTTGTTAAATGATCCATTTGATCACTTTCACTTCCTTTACCCTGATGTTTTACTTCAGCTCTCTGACTTGCCAAAATGTTCATCCTTTACATTTCATACTTTCATTAAGTTTTTCTCTCTTTTTCTGTCTGACTTTTTCTTGCTATGCTTTCCTCATTCTGGATACCAGCTATTCTCTCTCATCACTGATCCTCAGGCTTCACCATCTTCCCTTGTGACACCGAAGGCAGTTCCTTTTGACAGCACTGATATGTGCCTTATGATTACATCCTGTTGGATTTTTCTTTTTCATTTCCTGGGATGGCACTGATGGGCGTTTTTTGAATACACCTAATCATTTATGTTCTTCAAAATAGGCCCCTCTTTCAGCCCCAGAGTTCAGAAAAAAGTGTGTTCCCTTGGAATACATGAAACATTTTTTTCAAGTTCTTCTTTTGATGTTTATCTTTTTGCAGATCATTCTCTTCTATTTGCCTTAGATGTCAGATTCTGGAAAGAGTGATATTTTCCATCCAAATGAGAAAGATTGTGCAGAAAATTATCTACAGCTTCTGGCCTTGATGTATGCACTACATAATGGTGAAAAAATTATTAGATCAAAGCAATAAAGTTTCCTTCATACTCAGGTGAGTATCCCACTTTCTGGATTACACAGCATTTTTTCCTGACTTTCTCGCATCCACAGTGGTTGATTTAATTTCCCCAATTGTTCCCAAGTGGAACAACCTCAAAATGTAGATGGAGACTTCTTCTCTAAATAAAACCAGCACACCAAAGAGTACCTTTCTCTGTGTTATTTCATGAAATGCTTAATGAGATAATTAGAAATTTCCCATAGAAAATGAGAAATCTGAGTACACAATAACTCAAGAGATAAAGGAAATAAATGAAGGACTCAGTGGATAATGGGATAAAAGGGAGTGTTGAACTGAGTAATACTGTCTTTAGATTCCTAAATTCTCAGGGAATATTAAAGAGTGAGCTAAAATCGGTTCAACTAATTGTACAAAGTGGGTGCCATAAAGTGAAGAAGTCAAATGCTTTGTGTCAATCTGATGGTTCACTTTTGAGATTGTAAACTTTGTCCAAGCAGAGAAATTCTTCAATGGAAATAACCGAAGGTGGTGTCTGATTGCATCCATGTGCAGTTAATGAAAGAAAATTAATATGAACATTGAAAAAAAAAAATGAATAGTGATCCATTCTCTTACAGAGAGAACTGGAACAGGGTGAGTCATTTAGTCAATAAGGGTTCAAATTGCTACTGCTGCTTCACTTCACCTGCCTAAGTATCATTTGATAGTGTTCATACTGCCACATAACTGGCATATTTGGTTGATATGGGGAGCCATGAATAAAAAAAAAAAAGAAAGAGGAAAATAGATATTAGTAATTCAAAATAGTCTAAATATCCTTTTAATACATTGTATCCATGTTTAAAAGTGAAAGGAAAATAGACTATCCAACAGAACATCAGAAGAAAATTGTTCAAGAAAGTAGTAAATTAAGCCCATATTTGCCCACATAGTATTGGTTACCTTTACTCCTACAAAACTCTTATGATGTATGTGGTATGACTGTACATTCTTATCTGAATGAGTCATTTTTCTTTCGGTCATAAAAAATATAAATCTATAGTTCCAAATAGTGACAAAATGAAAATAATTTTATTGTTTTTCATTATTTATCTCTCTTGAATTCATTATCTTTTTGTGATATTTTTTTCTCAAAACCGAGAAGCATCAGAAAATGGAATAAAGAGGTTTGAAATGGCTTGTTTATAATTCTTGGTATTTTATTCATTGCTGAATACAAAATGAATTTTAACATGTCTCCATAAAACCAGAAATATTCTCAACTCTGTGCCAGAGCTTTTAGTCATTAATGGGATTATGTAGCTGTTAAATGGAAGAGGTAGCCTTTGGTTGGAGGAAAATTAGTAGCAGATAGGTTCGTATCTCATACTCCTGAGAGCCTCCATCAAACTCTGGCTTGTCTTAATTCCATTTCATACTCACCAAAGCAAAAAACAAAAACAAAAACAAAAACAAAAAAAACCCCAAACAAACAAAAGATGTCTTCTGGAGCACATCTCTGCTCTAGTTCAGAGCCAGGCAGTGAGGTACAGCTCCCACAATATTAGGCATAGGACTGAACAGATGCAACCTTCAGTCTTCTCTCTCATAAGCATAAAACTTGAATTTGTTCTGCCCTTAGTATTGATCATATCTGTTACTGCACACATGCAAAACACAGACTTGGTGGAAAGAGTAGGGGAAGGCAAAGGAGAGGAAGAGACAGAGGGAGCAGTCCTTACTGCAGGCACCTCAGCTTTTTAGAGTGATACCCCACTATTAATGTGTTTTAATAGCATGAAAATTCCCCAACATTTTTCACCCAAAAAGGTGTTGTCTTAGAATTCATTTGATTAACAAGCACATATTAAGGTCCTGCTAGAGCTGAAACACTCTAAAATGGTGTAGATTGCTTGCTTTACTCATTAGATTCATAATGCCTCAAGGTGTGCCCCTTGATACAGTTTTATACTTCTCAGCAGGCCTCTGATTGTTTTTGTTACTGTATGAATAAAAATCAGCAGAAATCCCAGTGAATGACCTTTCTTTTGGTCATTGTTTATAATGACTTTATACTTGAGAAATTTCAAAATCATTCACTGCTGAACTTAAACCACACAACAGCAAAGGGCAGGAGGAGAAAAAAAAAAAGAAAACATCAGGATTTGATCTCTTTTGATGTGAATTGGACCTTTGTTCTAAAGTTACCAAAGTCACAACAGTCAAGATGATAATTACAAATTTTAATTGAGTATTCCAAGATTAAAATAAGGTGAACAACCCCTAATAAATTGTGCCACTTTCTTCAAGAGCACAATACAAAAGGTGTAGAAGCTTTTGGAGGATTTATATATTTATATTCTCAAAATGGCAATAACACATACTTCTGAACATACTGATAATACTGTATTTTTTAACATCTGTTGATACCATTCTTTCTTGCATGTTTCAGCTGCCTGTTAAGTGGCTGAAAATTATTGAGCACAAAACAATCTTCTCTTCTCTTCTCTTCTCTTCTCTTCTCTTCTCTTCTCTTCTCTTCTCTTCTCTTCTCTTCTCTTCTCTTCTCTTCTCTTCTCTTCTCTTCTCTTCTCATCTTTTTTTTTCGCTTTTGTCAGGAGGAACTTCAAAATTTCATCCCAGTTCTATTAAATAACACAAAAATCAAGATTGTTGCACCTCTAAATAAAATATGATGGTGCTAAGAATGGCATTGTTCAGTAATTTTAAAAAGCTGTTGTTTCAAAATTTCTACTTTAAAGTTTTTAAGCACTTTTAATGATTTACTTAAAAATTACATAAAAGAAGTGTAAATCTAGATACTGTCAAGTCAAAGTTGGGCTGTTCAGAAACCCTGGCATCAGACTGTCTCATAGCTGGAGCTAAGCCACAGACCTCAGAATAAATTCTTGTCACCACAAGGAAATATTAAAAGGTTTTTCACCCTAGCCCATCTTTCAGCTCTCAGACAGACAAACAGCTGAAAACACAAGGCCTCGTCTACTGTGTGTTTCAACAGCAAAGTCACTTTTTTCCTACTGTGAATCCCTATGAGTAAGATGAAAAATGATAAACAGAAACATACATGAATGAGTAAAGAAAAAAATAATAAGGATTTTGACTGTTTACGCAAACATATAATGAATATTTATCTTCTTGTGTGAAGGAAATAGGAAATTTCTTCTTGATTTTATGATCATTTTATTGGACTTAGATTTCTTGCTTCTCAAGAACTCAACATATGTGAATTGCAGTTTTTTGTTTGGCTTTTTTTTTGTTTAATTTTAAATGTAGAGCAGTTTTAGGGCAGGGACAGCCGGTTGTATGAAGGATGGAAGGTAAATTGGAATCTTATAAACAATAAACAAAAAATATGTTGCAGTGCAGTGTCAAAAATAGATTTTGAAAAATATTTTGATATTTAAATTCTACAGGTTTAACTATTTGAATGGAAATCAAATGCACAAATACCTTTGGAAATCTGTCCCAGAAATATTATAATGTATAATTGGGTATAGCTAAGAGCAAGGAATTAAGAGATTTGCTTGATTAAATTCTTAGTTGCTGTTTAACTGAGTATTGTGCCAGCCAATGTTTTTAATGAACCTGGGATTTATAATAGAAAGGGGAAACATAAGGGAAAAAAAGGTAACATGGTAAAGGAAAAATAAATAATGACATGCAAACTCAATACTGAGTTAGATTTAAGGCATGACCTGTCTCCTAAGCTTTCTTTCCACCCACGGACTCCTTAGGCAGCACACAGGCATCAGGCAGAAGGGATGGATAACTCCAGTCCAGCAGCCAGCCTGTAAGCCAGCATGGCAAAAGCCAAGAGATGCTGCAGCCAGTGCTAGTCCCAGGCTTTATAGTAGTTCAAAAGAAATTCAGAGCTTCATCATACTTTGTTTTCAATAAATGCCAAAACTTTCGTATCACGTTTGAAAAGAACGCATCTCAACCATATCCACATGAGGAAGAGAACAGGCTTGCCAAGTCCCTCTCTTGGGAAGATATTCTTTGAATGGGCCATGATATGCTTGTCGCACCTGTCTCCTGGAGGGATGCTGCTTGGAGGGAGCAGCCCTCTTGGTTGGGGTGAGATGCTGTGGAGAAGGATAGGGTCAGCAGGTCTCTCCCTTGGAGAGATGCTCCTTGGATGGGCTGTGACAAGCTTCCCTCAATTGTCCCCAGGAAGGAGAGAGCAGTTTTCTTAGGTTAGGGTGAGATCCCACCATGCTTTGGTGCACATGTAAAGTCTTTGTAACCCATTGGTCCCTCCCTTTGGTACCACCCCCGCCTTCCCCTATAAAAGTATGGCTTCTGCCCAGTCCAGGAGGGAGTTGGTGTTCTTGGCCCGCTTTGTGGAGTGCTGGACAATAAAGGCTGCCTCTGTGGAATCGCCACGCGGTGCTCCTGTCTCTCTGTCCCTGAGCTGGCCTGGGGTTACCTCACAAGCCAGAGCTAAATTGCTGAGCTGGAATCACTGCTAAGAGCTGATCACTTACAGCCACAGGCTGTCCCCTTGCAGAGGTATCCTGGCGGCCAGAGGACTGTCTGAGACCTCTAGGAAGCTGTCCCTTGTGGAATGTCTCTCTGGGAAGGTTGTGGCATCTTGGGTTGGACTACCAGACCCCAATGGTCACCACAACAACCACGTCCGTCTATGTTAACTACACAGTTTTTCATTGGCACTGAGTTTTTTGGTAGTTTATTGTTACGCCGCTTATAAGATGTGTATTTTATTCTCAATAGAGCTTCTCTATGTTAACTTTTATTTCTCTTTTGTGTGCTTTCCTTCACAGCTCCTTCTCCTTTCTCCAACATAAGGATCTTTTCCTCACCCTTTTGCTTCTCTACCTCTCAAACTCTTTTCCCTTTTTCTCCTATTGCATTTTCATGCATATTCGCTGCCATACTATTTTCCTTTTTTGTTTCTCCAGTTCATTCATGGTTTCTGTTCCTCAGAAGCCATTTAGAACCAAGGACCTGCCAAATATCTGTTTTCGTAATTTACATAGGTAATTTACATATGAATAAATATAAATATAAATATAAACATATATTAATCCTGTACTCTCTGCCTCCAGATAATTTAAAGTCTATTCCCCTTCTCCTTTTTCTGTATGCTATTTGACTAATTCTGTGATTAATTGATACTTTAGGAACACAGTTACTTCTGAGATCCCTTTCTAGCAATTTAGAAATAAAATAAGTGTGTGCCTGGGAAACTAGTGCTCAGGAGGGCATATGTAGCTCATGTTAATTTTACTTTAATTTTTCCTATAGGATAGGGGATACAGATAATTCATGAGGAAAAATATGGAAATCTGATGGAATTCTGAAAATACTGGGCCTGAAAGAAATTGTAAGAACTGGTGGAATTTGTTCTCTTTCAGAGTCAGACAGACAACCTTTGACCTGACAGCTATGTTAGTCCCTGCATCACTTCTTATTTTCTTATTACAGAAATTTATTTACAGATTACAGTTTCTTACAGTACAGTTTCTTACACATTGAAGAAATATCTACAAAGGGTTTAACTTTTTCTTGATTTTAAAATGAGAAGATGTGCAGCTCCATGTTTTTCCTCCTCATAGTTATTTATATCTATGTATACATTTGTTCTTTATTTGTAATACAGGTGTTTTGCTACAGTACAAATTTAACTCTGCATCACTTAATTAAAATTCACAGTATTGGTAATTAATGCATTATTCGACTTTCTTGTGAATTTATGTCAAGTAATTTAGCACTTATGGTCCAAGACATTAGTAATACTGCTTCAGCCCTGGGACTTTGCTAATTTAACCCCCCTGCTAGCATGTTCTCATTTCAATAACTACTATAAAGAAAAAAATTAGAATAATTTATAATGCACTTTGTGATTCATAATAGGATTTGGAGCCATTTAAGAAAAAAATCGAATATGTATTTATTCAAATAGAGTAACACCTATATTTAATTTATATTTAATTGTATTCCTAACACTGAACTATTTTAGGTTAGACAAGAGAGTCCATAAAGATAATGGCATTAGTGTCAGGAAACAAAAGATCCTAATACTGTTTACCATAAATGTAATTTCAGAATGGTTCAAATTAGATTCCAGAGTGACGAATATCACTATTTCAAAAAAATACTTATACAGAGGAGGTAACAGTAGCCATCTGACAGAAATTACTTTCCTGCATTCCATTATTTGCCATAAAAGAGTAGATTCTTGGAAGCTACTTGGAAGAAATTTAATGCCAAACAAGTATTAAAAAAAATCTCTTCTACTTCATAATTAGATGAAAAGTTAAAAATTAAAATACTCGATATGGTAATGTTTTGCTAGCATTTTTAGTTTACAGGAGCAAAATGTTGCAAAGCAAAAATGGAATAATCACATTTTGCACCACCGTGATAACAATATTTTACATTTAACATTTTATTCCTAAAAAGCCCCACTGAACCCTCACTCTTTCACCTGTTAAATCTCTTTGAACATATGTGCTTTGAGACAAGAAGAAAAAAGGCGTGTGAAAACACTTCAAGCAGAAAAGCTCTTTTGGAGCCATAATTAGATGCATACACTTTTAACTGGGATGATCACTATTAGAAATGTTTGCATTGAGAAATGCATGTATGAAAAAGGTGTTGAATCTTTGACTTAGGCCTTATCTGCTGGCGTAGCTGTGACCTTTAGATGGCTTTTAGAGTCTGTGCATATATTATCAGTACCTAGTCTTTGATCATGTTACCAGAAGGGCTTTTAAGGTAGATCAAAGAGATGGCATTATAAGAGGTGACCAAGGATGCACATATGCCTTAAACCCACACCAAATGCACCTAAACTATCTCTGATGTGCTTATCTGGATGGGTACAGAGGATTAAAAACTAGAGCAGCATCACTGGTTTGATTTTCAGACTTTGTGGGTTAACTGAGTAATACAGGAGGTTCTCGGAAGGCTGAACATAGATATTCATAGCTCAGTGACCTATGCAAACCTTACAGCAAAACTCGAGGTAAACCAGCACACAAGTTCAGAAAAAAACCATTATTTGTTGTTTATTTCTATGGTTGTATTTTATCCAACAAGGCTGATGCAGGAATCTGCACGTCTGAACTAAGTAATCATTAACAAATCACCACAGCATCAGTAAGGGAAATACTGGGATGTGGTACTCCCTGGTGTAAGCAAGTACCTGAAATTACATAGTATTTACAGGATGCCAAAATCAGGACAGTTCCCCATCTCAGAAGGACAGGAAATATTTGGGTTAGGTCTCCCAATGCCTTTTTTTATATTCCTGTAAAACTCCTTATTTAACTTCAGTCTTTGTGTATTTGTTTCATCCTACTTCATTTACTTAACACCCACTTTCCTTCATATAATCTTTCACTCTTCTGAAGAGTATTCGTCATTCAGAATGAAAATTAATTTTTTTTCCCTCTAGATCAGTTAAGAAATGGATAAATATGTTAGCATAAAACATGGAACATGATGTACTTTTATTTTCAGCCTTCTATTTTGCAGTAATTATTTGCCAAGAAACTGGTGTTTTATCCAACAACATAACCTAAGTTTTTAACCTCAGAATAATACTGATACAAATATTTATATATTAAGCATCAAACTTATCTTGCAAAATAGAGATGTTTCAACATAAACCGTTTAAATGTCTTTTCCTGAGAGAGTAGAATAGGGGGTGGCATGCAAACTAAAGAAAAGCAAACAGCAACAGAAAAATGAAGTCTTTTTTACCTTTTGATACTGTAGAAACAAATAACTTTTCCCTAGTTCTAAAATGCATCTTACCATTATCTGTTCCCCTGTGTAAACAGCTCAGTCTTTTAAATAAAAATATAATTTCCTCCTTTGACAACATTTCTCTCCTTTGATCAATGGTTTATGTGACTTTTTAACTTGCAGTGTACCATGCTGTCATTATTACTTCTTGGGAAAAAGTTTGATCTTTATGAGAACATGCTGTGGTTTGAAAATAATGACCTTGGATTAAATAAAGAAAGCAGAGCCATATCCGAAACCATTCAGAACAGTGATGCTTTTACCTCCAGGCAATGTCACATTAGTCGCTCTGTGCTCAGCAGGAATTGAAGTCTTATCCAACATATTTGCTTTGAAAATTTCACAGATAACATTAATTTGAAAAACTGCTAGTAACCATGAAGGAAGGCAATAACAGAACTATAGTAAATGGCGTACTTAAGTAAGTGAATAAACATATTTTAAAAAATAAATAGCCCTGTTTTTCTGTTCCCACTAAGTTATATGTTTAGATCTGCATCTGCTTTGGAAAATAATTTATACTGACTTCTAACTCTGACATTTTTATTTATTCTGTGGATTAAAAGTTTCTAAATTATTTTCTTCTTCTGACAAAACCTTACTGGATACCTTTTCAGTTAGAACCATTGCTAAATCATTGTTCCTTCCTTCAAAAATCATCTTTCCACTGATTGAAATATACATTAAGATCTTCAGGATTAATTTTCTGCAAACATCAGGGACGTTTATTATACCGACAAAATTTAATAGAAATTAAATGTGGATACGACTTAGGCATGCATATGAAAATTATTGCCTGTTTTAATGTAACAATCACAGCTCAGATGGAAAGATGCCATGCCAGTGATTCATGAAGAAATCACAAACAGAAAAAAATATATCTGAGAAAACTGTGATTTGCTAACGTGTGTTACAGGATCAGTCTGATAGTCTGAATTTGGTTGAGTGAAATAGGGACTGGGAATGTTTATTTCAATTTCTGTCCAGTTCCTTTTCACCTGTCTGACAATGTTACTATGCCATGCATAGTAACAACAACCAACTATCATGGTTGTTTAGCTGGTGTTTGACAAGACACATCCCACAAAAAGAGGAGTCTTGTTCTGCTTTGTTAAAAGCAGTTTCTGGACCTAGGGATAAAAGAGCTTTCAAATAAGTTTTAAAAAAGAATTTTATCATAGTTTTCAATAAACCAAATAATTATAATAAATTATAATTTTTCATCTTCAGCGGTGTATTCTCTAATAATTCTTTAACAATATTTTTTGATAATAGCAGTGTATGATGGGAATCAGCCAGAGAAAGCGCCTGGCACAAATTATCTTCCAGCTTTGTATTTCCTATTGCAAATGTTGAGGATTGACAAATGGATGATCTGCCACAGTAAGACATGTCTTTTGCTCTAATGTACTCTTGCAGAGTTGCTGCTTGTATTTCCCTCTAGTTACTATTCTGTCCATCTTGTCCAAGACTGTTACAACAGGTTACAGTAGAAATTTCAGAAAGGCTTTTATTCCTTCCATTATACTGTTCCAAAAATGCACTTCTCTATACTGGGCCAATATAATATGATACTATGTTTGAGAAGCACAGTAATTTTTTCTAGATTTGTAGGAATATATGAAGAGTCATTCAAGAAATAACTAAAAATACAGAAAGTTTTTTGCAATCTATCACTACAGGAAAATTAGGAGCAAACACATTCTTGTAAGTTTAAAAACTGCAGATTTAACAGGTATTTGTTGGGTGGGGTGTTTATATGTTGTAGGGTTTTTGTGTGATTTTTATCCCTGTAAGCAAATATTCTTACCTCTCAGGGCATGAATCATCTTTTCCACATAATTATGACCACACTATTCAACAAATCTTTGTGTTATGTGGAAACCAGCTTAATGAATGTGCTGTCACAGAGATCAGATTATGTTAAATCCTAACATTGTCTCAGTATTGAACACTGCCTGCACAACTTTTAAAGAAAAGAATCAGATTAAGAAAGAAAAAAAAAAAGTTACAGATCAGTCACGGAACTGAACAAAATTTATTAGTAAGCCTAAAACATGCGTTAGGCCACAAAGTTTTTAAAGGATTTTTCCAATAACGTGCAAATATTTAATTCCCAAGTTTTACTCACTCTTGTCTTGAAATAAGTACAGTCAGGGACACTCAGTTCCAGCTTCATACATTAATGAGAACCTTGAAAAGCAGCTTTTATGTAATCTAAAATTAAATACCTAGCTTAGATACTGTAGGAAAACAAGCTTCTTAAATTATCAACTTACTTTTTTTATTTCTCTGTGCCAGAAAGATTGGAGAACTTACAATATTTTGCATTTTAATACTTTATTTTCTTACAATGAAAACTTCAATTAAGAGGTTTCTGTTAGAAGGGTTTTCACCTGGCAGATAGAGAGAGAGAGAGAGAGATTGAGAGAGTTCCTCTAAATTTCTTAAGGGTCCTTAAAGTTGAAGGCATTGCTTTTATCTATTTTCATACACAGGCTGGATTGACCTTGGCTGGATGCCAGGTGCCCACACAGATGTTTTACCTTTCCCCCTTCATCAAAAGGGCAGAGGAAAAAAATATCATTAAAAGTTTGTGGATGAAGATAAGGACAGGGAGATGACTTACCAAATGCCATGAAGAACAGAGCAGACTTGAATTAGGAATAGTAATATATTTTATTTTATTTTAAGTAATTGCAAGAAAATAGGGTGGTGAGAAGTAAAACTAAATTAAAAGCACCTTTTCCCCACTCGTCCCTTCTTTCCAAGCTCAGCTTCACTCTCACTCTTCTACCTCCTGAGCAGTGCTGGGGGATGGGAGCAGGGGTTGTCAGTTCCTAACAATACGCCCATGACTCTTCTTCCTCACCACACTCAGGCTGCAGTTCTCCAAGAACTGCTCCAGAATGGGTCCTTTACATGGGCTACAATCCTACAGGAACAGAGGGATGCCGTGTAGGACCCTGCAGGTACTGCAGGTGGGGGTATCTGCTTCACCCTGGCCCTGCGTGGGCTGCGGGGGGACAGCCTTCCTCACCACGGCCTGAGCCCCACCCTGCAAGGGAATCTCTGCGCCTCCTCCTCCTCCTTCTTCTTCACTGGCCTGGGTGTCTCTAGGGCTGCTTCTCTCACTTATTCTCGCTCCTCTCTCCCAGCTGTTTTTGTACAGAGATTTTTTACCCCCATCTTAAATATATTGTCACGGAGATGCTATCAGTGTTGCTGAGAGACTCAACTTCGGCCATCAAGGCATCCTTCAGGAGCCAGCTGGAATTGACTCTGCCCAACATGGGGGCAACTTCTGGTGTCTTTTCACAGAAGCCACACCTGCCACCCCCACTGTTATAAAATCTAACCACATAAATCCAAAACTTAAATCCAAAACTACATTTTTTGTTGTGCTTTAAAGTATTTTTTTTCACATAGATTTATAACAAAAAATAATTATATTTGCAATTTTCACTTTATATTGACTCTTGGTTAGTCAGAAAATGCTAAAAATATATTTGAATTATAATATTTGTCACTTGCATCTGAATGATAAAAATGTAGTAATTTGGGGAAAATATAACTTTAGGTTTAATTTTGGAAAAAACAGACTGCAAATAATATTGAAATAGAATGTGTGGGAAGTAAGCGTTGAGCTGAATGTCAAGCTAATTAATCACATACTCAGGAAAACTGAAATAGATACATTGCAAATTTGCTAATTCTTAATTTCAACTACAAATTATCAGTGCTCGGGGAAAGGGAAAAATGAGAGACAACAACAGAAAAGTGGGTCTGCAGGCTAGAAGTTAAAAGATAAAAGCATAATGGAGCAAGAACAGTAAACTGAACCAGTAGTAAATAAACAGGGAATAACAAAAGCAAATTTTGCTTTTGGAAAAAAAAAAAAAAAAAAAAGGCAAGCCCAAAAAGCGCTTTTTCTTCTGTATAATTTTTGTTTAGCTTTTTCTTTTGTATACTAAGATGAAGGGAGACTCTAGAAATAAGAAAAAGAACAATACAGTTCTCTGTAAAACACTGGCTACCCTTGGCAATCATGAATCATTTAATTATAACATACGACAGTACGGGGATAGCTATAGAATGCTTTGAGAAACAAAAAAAACCAAATTTTAAAATAGTGTATTGTCCCTCATTTTCTGTTTGAAGCTACATATTGGCTTTTCAATTATCTGCATCTGAATTCCAAGTGGAAATTCTTTATTACTACTGCTTAACAAAAAAAGTGCTTTTGTAGCAAAGCTTTGCACTAACCACCATTAATCCAGCAATATTTAATGTCTTGAAAGGATTACAATACATTGGAGGATCAGAATTAAGAGAGGATTTTTCATTTAATGATCTAACTCTGGGAAAGGGGAAAAATATGCTTATATTCTGATTCAGTGATTTCTTTAACATTCAGACAATATTTATCCCTGGCTTGCAATAAAAAGAAGATAAGGTCCAACTTTGTCTTCCTCATCTCCCATCTCTCTTTCACATTCCAATAAAAAAACCTTGGTTTAGGCTAGTCCATTTCTTGCTGATGTAAAGAAAGCCATGTAAAATTGTTTGCTGTCTGATATGTGGCAAGAAATATAAAATCAGGGCTTGTTACTTGTAAAGCAAAGCCTAAAAATAAAACAACAGTCAAATATTATACTCACTATAAAAAAATTTTATACCACAAAGAAGCATAGGCAAACTTAATCCATTACGTATTTATTATCAAAAGGCCTGTGAAAAGGCCTACCCAATTTCTTGGCAGCTGGAAATTATTAGATCTGTTACTAATTATACCAGATCACTATAATAGCAAGCAGTATGACACAGAGAACATATGCAAATGCCTTATTTTAAACCTAGCGTTTCAGTGCCAATTTTCCAGAAAAAAAGGATGCATTTTAGCCTTTTTATTGATTATTTGTGACTTTTGCAAGAGTTGTTCAAGAGTTGAGTTTATACTCCTTAGGTATGTCTGAAATTCCATACAAGAAATGCCAAAACCCTTACACAAACAGAAAAAGGTCACTTTAGCATTTTACAGAAAAGTGAATAGAACCTGCATCTGAAGAAGAAACTGATGGGAAGGCTGATGGAAGATTCCCTCTCAGACTGGCCTTCCATCAGAGGCCAGTGGTGAAATTTGCAGTCACAGAAGGCAGCCAACCCTTCCATGAACCCACAAGTCAGGCAGATTGCAGTCCCATGAATTGTCATTCATGTCAGCACATCTTCTCTTCCATAAAACATGAAGAAGCAGTTAGATTCAACTCTGATGCAAATTACAGAAAAAAAATGTCCAACCAGGGATTTATGTTCATTAGTATCTACTTTTATTGCATCCATGTTTCCATATCCCAGAATGCTCAATACTTTCAGATATCCCTAGAAACAAATAATTTTGATGTGATGAATCTACTGTTAATATGATACTGCTTTTTATATTATCTGTGAAAATGAGAGAATTTTCACAGAAATACACTGTACTATAAACATTGGTGTAGATTGCAGATATCAATAGGTAACACAGAGTGTGAATTATTATGTTTAAAACCATTTTGGTAGATTTACCCAGGAAATAAGCCTGGAAATGTTAACAGCTTCTTCGAGCAGATTTTTTTTTATAGCATGGTACACACTATGTTGCCAAAATGACCAGCATCAGAACTATTACTCTTTTCTTAGCCTAAATTGGAACACTTCCAAAGCCATATAAATTAAGCCAGACTATCCTTAGAAGCATTTAGCTTTAAATCACTCTCTGATTTACAGAGAAACAACTCTTTCCAGTATGACAACTTACAGTTCTTTAACTGCAGCTTTGAGAGACACTGTGAGAGCATTGCAGACACCAGGCTAAAAGGTCCAGAAGTTTTGTACTTCACAAGCACAGGAACCACTTTGAGCAGTTTAACAGATTTTTTTATAGTAGTTCAAAAAAAGTTCTTTCTTAGCCTCTGAATTACTCAGAACACCAAATTAAAAAACATGTTTCCATTGTACCTTTATGTAATCTGAAGAACTTAATTTTGTTCCTTTATTTTGAGTTGACCTTGCCTGGAATACCTCATGATAAAATTGAAGCACTTCATCTTCATTTGGCATATAAGCATCACCTTCTGCTCAGAAAGAAAAAAATATCAAGACCCCTAATATTAGCTATGTTAGCTATATGAGAAACAAAAATCAAATTTAGCTACAAAGAAATAATAGCTGCTGTCTCAAAGAAATGGTTGTTTCATTCTCTCGTTCACTTGTTTGTCTCCCAGTCTCTTTCTTACCTACAGTTTAAAGGAAAAAGTTTTTAAAAATGGATTAAAAATTAGACACTCCTGATGATTCAGGGTCTTCATTTTTCTTCCAACTTCCAAATTAAGATCTCCCTCTTTTTTGGTTTCAGAGAAGATATCACTGAAAATGGTTAAGGCAGGTCCCTAAACCCAGTTTAGTTACAGGTTAATAAGTATTTGGATCACACCAGAAGCTTATCTGGGGCTTGGCAATAAGATTCTAGTTTAAAAAAGCTGAGGTTAGGAAATTGAACTTGTAAAATAGAGCACTCCTGCAGAACAAAGAGATGTCACAGGTATTGACAGACCACATTTTCTCTTCTCTTTCTTTTTTTTTTTTAATTACTGAAGTCTCTACAGTTTAATGTGTTTATAAATTACCTAAGATCAGAGTTTGCAGGTCAAGAATTTTTTTAATCTAAACATGAATGAGAAGAGCCAGAAGACTTTATAATTTTGTGCAATAATGCAAAGCAATATCTGTAGTAAACTCCTTCTAAACACAGAGTATTTTAATTTTGAAAGGATAAAATATAAATGTTTTAAGATCCTTCTCTCCTGATTTCTGGAACAGTATGACAAAGTAGTTAGTTTTATTATATGGCTTTATTTAAGTGTCTCTTCCTCATATACTGTCAAACAGTATATACAGCTAGTGCTGGAGTGACCTCTAGTCTGGCTCAGCACAGCCATGAAAGTACTTTTAGACTTACTCATGATCCTCACCATACTCCATATAACTAAACAATAAAAGCAAGCAATAACAAAATCTATAATGCCTTTCACTAAGAGGTGTGTCTTTTGGAAGAATGATGTATGGCTAAAGAAAAAGCTACCTCAGGAAAAGCATGTGGGACTGGTAAAAGGCTTGTTTGTCTAAGTAGGGATAGAGACATTTGGATAAAGACTAATCTTTAGAACAGTGAAACCAGACCTGGGAACCTGACAGCATCACTATCAGTGATGACCAGCAATGACCTCATAGATTAATACTTTTACAGAGATTTATAAACCAACACTGCCTAAGGTTCACAGACAGATTGCTTATGCTTTGAAGATACTGAAAGCGACAGAATTTGGTGCAATTCGCTGATAATGTGTAGAGTGTGTAACTTGGGACCAGGAGCTGCCCTCCATGCTGGAGACAGACAGCTCCCATGGACCCACAACAGGACATTGCTGAGCCCCTCAGCCAGGATGGTGATTCCCCTGGGAAATCATATTTAAGAAATGGCAAAATGCTGCTGCAGCTTCCCCTGCAGCTGGTGGAGACACCACAAAGGAGCAGACATCTACACTTGAGCTTGTAGAGAAATCCATACTGGAGTGGGTTTACCCTGAAGGACTGCAGCCTGTGGACAGGACCCCCTATGGAGTAGATGTGAGAAGAGGAAGAAGCTGGTACAGATTGATCACAAACCACTTCTCCATCTTCCCACACCAGTCAAGGGATAACAGGTAGAGAAGCTGGGAATAGATGTGTTGAGCCTGGAAAGGAAAAGGAACAGGGAAGGGTGTTGTTTTTATTTTTTGTATTTGTTTCTTATCATTCACATCTATTTTAACTGGTAAAAAATTAATTTTCTCGCAGTCAAATCTGTTTTGCATCTGAAGGCAATTGGCAAGGGATCTCCCTGTCTTTATGTTTAACCACTTGCTTTTTCATCCCATTTTCTCCCCTTGACCTGTTGAGAAACGGCAGTGAGAGAGTGTCTGGCAGGGGGTTTGACTTTCAGTCAAGTTAACCCGCNCAGGATGGTGGCGCCCCTGGGAAATCATATTTAAGAAATGGCAAAATGCTGCTGCAGCTTCCCCTGCAGCTGGTGGAGACACCACAAAGGAGCAGACATCTACACTTGAGCTTGTAGAGAAATCCATACTGGAGTGGGTTTACCCTGAAAGACTGCAGCCTGTGGACAGGATCCCCTATGGAGCAGAAGAGATGTGAGAACAGGAAGAAGCTGGTACAGATTGATCACAAACCACTTCTCCATCTTCCCACACCAGTCAAGGGATAACAGGTAAAGAAGCTTGAGCCTGGAAAGGAAAAGGAACAGGAAAGGGTGTTGTTTTCATTTTTGCATTTGTTTCTTATCATTCAAATATATTTTAACCGGTAAAGAATTAATTTTCTCCAAGTTGAGTCTGTTTTGCATCTGAAGGCAACTGGCTAGTGATCTCCCTGTCTTTATGTTTAACCACTTGCTTTTTCATCCCATTTTCTCCCCCTGACCTGTTAAGAAAGGGCAGTGAGAGAGTGTCTGGCAGGGGGTTTGACTTTCAGTCAAGTTAACCCGCCACAAGTAGGAATTCACAGCTCTTAAGTAATTACCAGAGCAGACAAGGGCACACAGTGCTAGGCAGGTGTCTATTCAGGGAGCTGCCCACCTCTAAATGAGACTGGTGCAAGCTTCAAGCTGCTTTTCCACGTCTATTCCAGCACTTAGTGAAAGTAGGTAGTGGAAACCGTTATATTTATGCTATGCTATACGACTTTAACCTTAGGAAAACACAGAACATCCCTCCATCTGCACAACAAGATAAAAGAAGTAATTGCAGTCTAAAAGACAAACTTGATGTCTTGCTGACTTGGGACTGTGTTCTTGTAAGTGCTTGGGCAGCAGGTCATTTGGCCAAAGTGAAGACTTCAGGTATAAGTCACAAATGTGGTATGTGTGACAAGTGAATTCTGTTTGCAAACATTAAACCTTGTGTGCATGAATAAACGGCTTGGCCATGTGATTTCTGCTGAAGATTTTCCAAGTAATCTTACCCATGTTCTTGGACTCCCAACTGCAGAGTGACAAGGACAGTCTTTCACTGCAGCTGAATTCAGCTGCTGGAAGGTCATGTTTACCATGTACACACTTCTGTCTTTCCCCTTGGAAGCTGGAGCCCTCAGGATGAGTTGGCTGACACATTCACTTGATAGAAAATTAATTCTCTCTTCCCTCCCACATGCTGAGAAGTGTACTTTCTGTCATCAGTGAGCTGAACCAACTCATCCCTCTGCGAAGCTGCATGAAGATAAATGATACAGGGGAAGAGGAGGAAAAAAGACTGGGCAACATGTCAAAGTTATATCAGATTAGGTATGAAAGGAAAATGTGCCTTGGTAAATGTCTGTAGAAATGCTTGGTGAACTTGCTGTTGAATATTTTGCTATTTTTTTTTTTCAATCCTTCAAAATTAGTGTGTATGTGATATTTCTGTTTTTCACATGCTTTGGAATGGAGATCATGAAGATCTATCTGTAGGTGTCATAAAAAACAAACATCATTTGCTTCCTAAGGGTAGTAGTAAAATCACATTTGTCTATTCCTGAATTTACACTTAGAATCATTTTGCTTATTTAGGGGTCTTTCACACCTAGTATTGCAGTAAGTGCACAGGCAGAGCTTTGCATCTCCAGGTGGCAAGAAGAGTTACATCTGTCTGCAGCAGGGAGTAACCTCAATAAAGCAACCTGTGGGATCCACTCTCATTGTTAAAAATGTGTGATTGACTCAGTGGTTCCAGGAAATTCCAGAAAAATTTTCACCCAAAGCAGTACATGAATAGTGAATTTTATAATTTAAGGAAATGAAATAGTTATCTAGTTCATTTATGACCAGATTTTCTTAAAAATAATTTTCTGAATCAAATACAATTTAATCTTTTATCAATTAGATTGATACATCAAATATATATTGAATCTTAGTAAAATTTCTTTGATCCTTCCAGCAATAAAAGCACTAAGAGATAATAAAAAAAAATTATCAGTTCAAAAAGCTGCTGATGTAACCAATCTGTTAGAGACATACATATGAACATTGATTTAAAATGAAACTTAGAATTGAAAAGAGTCATGCCCTCAGTAATAAAGGCTAATCTGCACTCTTCCTTGAAGAGTTAAATGTTGGTAACACTTAGTATAGATATATGATTTGTTGACTAAGGAAAAGGCAAAATTTGTCCACAAAAATAAGAACTGTTGTGGACAAAGCAGATTTTTTTCCCTGTGAAGTCATCAGTGATTGTTTTATCATTGTTCATCAAAATTCAATGGTCTGGAATTGTGATAGATGCTGAATTAAGAGGGGAAACACGAATACCATGTAAGAGCATACTCTTCTACCACATGTCCAGGGAAAGGCTTACTTAGTAAAATATTAAAA
>VYXC01010333.1:182704-223758 GCA_013397175.1 Platysteira castanea | reverse complement strand
AAAAAAAAAAAAAAAAAAAAGTCGAATATACCATAATAGATGAGATTAGGTACTTCTGTCAATATTGCAATGATTTATTACAAGACTTGGACTGTATTAGTGACATGTGTCAAATAGGATGTTTTATGACATCAGCATTTTCTACTAAAACAAATATGTAGCTTACTCTGTGGTAACAAATCAGACATTTTTCTCCTATATTTAGGTTTAAATACCTTTATTTAGGAAGATTAGACTAATAAAAACTACCAAGTCATATTTATTGAATAGATGTCTAAATGAATTTAACATTTTTAGAATGCTGCAACACCTCTCTAAGTCATTCCAGTAAATCACAGTGATTGAATCATTATTGGGTTTTTATTATTTTTTCTGCTTAACTCTCAGTTGCCTTTATCAGAGAGTTCTGCATAAAACCAAAGGCTGATGATATGACACCTTTTCGTTTGCTAGCATTTTCTGGAAGAAATACTTCCTGTAAGTTAAAATTAGGGGCCCTGCTTTGTTGGAGCTTTCATTTATGCCTCTGGAAGGGCATTACCTGTGAGAATATTAAAGCTTCTTGGATGAACAAAGGAATCTAACCGAAATGGCCATGGCTACTGAGCAATCTTTTAAAGTGGTGGGGGTTTTCTAAGGATCAGGAAATTATTATTTTTCTCAAATGAGTGCAGAATTCATAAATCAGGGAGGCTCAAGGAACAGGTTAAGTTGCCTGATGTCATGCTGTCAACACCAGATCATCTAACACTCTTACATACCTTTTCTTATTTTGTAGGACACACCAGGGAACAGACTAGGAGGTAGGAAATGTAGCCTTGGAGATTCTGTAAAGGAGGAGGAGATGGAACTCACACATCATGCACATATGTTGCACCACCTGGTCTTTGTGTAAAAAAGAAGTTGCACAAGAACTGACATTTCTGGGAAATTAGCTTTCTTGATTTCTTTATAAATATTCACCATAAGTGGAACATGCTGTGCCAAAGCAAATATTTGCCCTTCTCCTCTTCATGTCTCTCATTTTTTCATGTATCACTAGAAAACCTGAATATGAATTTGGTTCACTAGAAGTTAAGTTTGGCTGTTGTTGAGGTCTTGAATACACCAAGAAGCTCTGCAGCCATCAGCCTTGTCCCTCCCCCGTGCTGTGCCATGGGTATTCTTGTGCTTCGTTTCCTTATCTTTCTGATTTTGGCCTTGCTGGTACAACTTACAGGCTTTGACTTGGACCTGATTTGTCACTATGGATTCTCACAGCCACCACAGGGCTGTTACCCGAGCTTTCCTCCTCTCATGAGCCCTGCCAGACTGCACCCTTGCTGGTGAGGACAAGAGCTCCCCCTGCCTCTCTCTCACCGTGGTTCTTAGCTTACATCTTGTTTCATGAAACAGCTTCCTGTTCACTGGCTTGTTGTCATTTTGTTTAGGTTTATTTATTTACAATTATTATTCAGTAGACAGCTTCTCAGCTGAAGCTAAAAGGTCAATTTATGGAGATTGAGTTCTTGTTATTCCCAATTCAGCAACTTAGCAAAAAACTTATTAGACACTTAGTGAATAAAGTATTGCTCAGTGGGGTGTTGATCTCTTATAAAATTACCTTTAAGAAAGAATGGAAAAACTTGCTATTTTTTCCATAGAAAAGAACTCCCAAAACTCAGAAATATTTGCATTGTTCAAGACTTCTGGCAAAATCTGCAAAGTCTGAGGTGTAAGAGGTGTAAAAATACACAAAGTGGGTATAAAACCCCCCAGCATAGCATAACTTCTGAATGAATGTAAGCATCTTTTACTCTCAAAGTACAAGTGCTCCACTGAAGATAAGATAGTTGAAGTTTATTATACAATAGGCATGAGCTGCACCAATTCTGATATTTTACCTTAAATATTATCAGAGAAGGAAGAATCATGAGAAATCAAAACACTGGTTACTCAAAAGCAGTTGCCCTCCTATCAGTGGTGTTAATGATGTGCAGGGGCTTCTCCGAACACCAGTACAGAGCAATGCAGTGACAAACTTCACCTTTTAATAACACGTTTTTTCCAGAGTCTCTTGTAAAGGAACGTATTTACAAGGATTGTGATTTTAGAACTGAGCTTCTGGATAAAACAGAGGATTTTCAGCTCTTGCTTCTGTTTTATGCCAGCAGTTTGAAAGAAAAGCAGCTCAAAACCATATTGCCACTGATCATTGAACGAGTATTCTGCCCACCTATGCTGTAAAGCTATCTAAAATATATTAAAAAATTTTGATTTAAAAAGCAAGGAATTCTCTAAGGGTTAAATGTTTGTGAGTTGAACAGGCTTTAAATACTTTTGGAGCAACAGGATGTCCACATGACATGTTTTCGTGAAGATGCTCAAGACAAGCTAAATAAATGAAGCTTATGGGCCACTAACAACATGATGCTGCTGCTCGGGGAATTCAGGCTGCCTAACATATGTTTCAAATCCAAAATCTATTCCGTGTAGCCACTACAAGACTTAAATTACAGCAGTATTCCTGACCACAAGTAATTTGCTCAGCTCCTTGGCTAATGTGCCGTTATAGCTCTGGCTGACATTTCCCACTTAGCGCTGTGCATCGCAAAGAAATGCATATTCAGGGTTAGGCACTGGGTGGTGTTGAAGAGCTAGCTAGTAGGAAAATGCATTTGTGCAGATCTTAAACTGACTAATATTCATCTTTTCTTGCAGCTGATGGAGCAGGATTCGTTCCTTAAAATAATTAATCTGGTTCCCTAGGCTTAATCAGGTACCTTGATTTAATTTTTCTATTTGTAAAAACATACTGAGATGAAGTCCTACATTGTACTTCTTTCCATTATGTTTGGTGTTACAAATATATGCCTGTAAGTAAAACATCCTTTTCATATTATTTTATCACTAAAGAGTTTCTACCATCTGATCTTGTAAAATTTGAAATATATGTTTTTCCAAAGCATTGTATTCAATCTTAACCTCTGTTTGACACAAACTAGAGGGATTATGTTATTTCTTTCTTTTCTTAATTGATTTTACATAACACAAGTGCAAGTAAACATGAGAGGAAAAGAAATTATGTGTTAGTACACCATCATGTCAAAGTATTTTAACCATGGTAAGAGTACATTTAGCTTTCCAAATATCAAATATAGATGCCAAGTAACAATAAAATAAAAAACAATCTATTCAACATGTGTAATTTAAAATTACTCAGAGTAATTGATATATAAATAAACTAAACAAATGGCAATATTCTGCTTTAAAAGAAGACAGCATTCAAGAACATCTTCAATTTCAAAAAGTCTGAAAACTTTAGATTAGTCTGAAAACTCTATGCAGCTACACTTACAATTAACAGCTATTTTGTGTACACAACAGAAATAAAAGAATACTTATCTATCTCTACTAGTTTTCTAGGCCAATAGCATTTTCTGTGTTTGTCTGAGTGTTAAAATATCTTCAGGGTCTTCTCTTAATTTTAATTTTATTTCTAAGGATAGGTGGCCTTTAGTGTATTGATTTCAAAAGTTTTGGAGTTTAATTTCCACTAGCTGTTCAAAACAAGATTTCTCAAAATAGATGCATATTTTTATGACTTAGAAATCCATAAAAAAAATATTACTACAAAATTGGCCTCTCCATAGATATCAAGAAGACAAAATTTCAACTGCAACAAGCTTCTTTAGCAGTCATCTGTCTCCTGGTATATCAAGTGCCTTCTAGTCCCCAAGTGCATAGAATGTGTTGAAAGAATTAAAAAAAAGGTATCTGATACTTTCAAATACCTCACAACTTTAAGAAGTCTTTGTTAAAAGGAGAATTGGAGTGAATATTATCTGATCTAGTAACTTATCCCTAATTTAGATCTATACCATAATGGAGACAAAACTAAAATTCCTGACTCCCATACTTCTTTGTATAGCAGACACTAGTGCTAAAATAGTCACCTTCACCAGAACTGAGACTTGGCTCAAGGAAAAGACTTTCAACACACAGCTGCCATAGAGCTGTGGGAAGCTGCAGCAGTAGCACTCCATCCATGCATTCATATTAAGAGAAGACCATGGATTGCATCAGTTATCAGACGACTGTCACAGACATAAAAAAAAGATGCAAGTCAAGTAGAAAAAACTGCAGTAGAATAAAAAAAAAAGTGGTAAACACTATAATAAGTAAATAAAGAAATAAACATCCTGGTCTTTCTGAAACAAAAAACATACATGACAAATTAAAAAAATAAGACATCCAAAAATATTTTTGGAAAAACATATCTAACTGCGCACTTATTCCGTTTGATGTATTTATAGTTTGTCGTTCTCTCCACCACCTAATAACATTCCTGTTAACACGCAAACCATAAATGACAGTACTTTGGGGTAATTAGTTAATCAATCAAAACAATTCTCATTTATACCATACTCCTGTGCTTCAGGGAGGTCATATTAATATTCTGCACATACCTTTAAGCAAACCTCAGGGACAAATCAAGTAAAAGGTGCTGCAAGCAGCTATTTTTCTATATCCCTGTGCAGTGTTTATACTCTGCTGGTAAATACCGTAGGTTGATTTTATTGAGCCTTTTGAGTATAATAAGCATAAATATGACATATACCACTATATGGTTTCTACACATGGAAAGGCTGCAATTAATGCTGCAACCTATAATTTGCCTCTTACTTGTGTGTTTGTCTATGTCATCAAAGCTAACTCATTTGCACAGAGTATCTGTGTATATACACGAGTATGTGACCGCAAGCACAACCACTTCCGTGTTTAACTGCTGGTAGAGCAGAATAAAGCCTGTATGTAATGTATGATCAGTAGCAGAATGCAGAGGAAATGCTTATATCAAGAAAGTTGTAAAAATACTGTACTATAGTACTGTTTTTCTTTTTCTTGGCCTTTAATGTTGACAACCAGCAGAAAATATAATACTGTTCTAATTGAACAATTATGATTAAATTTCACCCTACTGTCATATATATATATAGTATATATATAGCACCCTACCACATATCGTGCACTCTACTATCATATATATAGCACATTTAAGGCAGTGGCCTAAATTCCTTAATTAAGTCTTATGCTCTGATTCCAGACATTGCATCTGCTGGAAAACTTCAGAAGCTATAAGCAAATTTTTTACAAGAATCACATGAAACTTGCAACTGGAAAAATAAGGAACCTGTAGTATTTGTGATCTAGGAGTGGATAACTCACAAAATAGTTCTACAGCATCAAGACTGCCCTTTTTGTCAAGTCATACTGAGATACACATGCACACACACTGAAGAAGTATTCCTATCTACTTCATTTTATTTAGAGCGTGATTAGATAGCTACTGTATTAGACAGCCCTGACATTCAGTACAACAAAAATGGAGATAATTTCATTGCAAATTTCTCTCTTATAACACTCTAAGTACACAATCTTATTTTTTATCTCCCTAGGCAATACTTTTGCATACATTCCTCATACAAAAATGCCAAAAAAACCTCTTTGTCCAAGAGAGAAATACAAGATCTTAAAATGATAGGCAACCAACCTTTCTCTTAGATCTTTGAACCAAAGTTGTTTCAAAATAGCATTTCACACTTACCAGTTATACTCAAATGTGTAAGAATATAAACAGAACTACACAAGAGAAGTTTCCTGTGGTAAATTAGATTCTATTGCCTAAATGTTAATGCTTGCTTATGTTGTTGATCAACATGTAGGATGTATTCATATGTTATTAAACTTTCACGTGGTACTGGTGAAATAAGAAGTAGTTTGATTTTTAGCAGAGCAGTTGCTATGCGAAATCTTCTATATAATATCTTTTTGGCAAAAAATGTAAAGAACAGCAAATGCAGGGTAGTATAATTGCATATATATGGGCTCAGTAATTATGTATGTATATATAAATATACACATATGGGCTTAACAGTGATGAAAATCAAAATGAATGTGAAGCGCTTTCTTCTTGGGAATATTTGAAGATAAGTAAACTTAGGTTAAATTAAGTCTACTTTTTGGACTTTACATATTACTTAATTATGTGGCATGAGCAGAGTTTTCAACAAAGATACAGGTATAAAATTTATGACCTTGAGGAATGATATGTTTAACTTTGTTGTTTCAAATATTTTATATCAAATAAAAACTTAGAAAAAAATTTTTCCCTTAAGACATGAGAACATTTGAGTCCTTTCAATGCTAATAGTAAAGAAATGTGCACCAAAACTATGTTGGAAGTGTACTTGCAAAGTATGAAGGTTGCTATTAACTGAAAAAAATAATAAAACGATCTGTACTAAAATCCACTCTCAATATAACTCAGTTGGAGCTGATGAAGTTCTGAATGGACTGTGTTGTGTTTCCATAAGGCTGTTCTAAAATTATGCACTCGCTTCAAATATGAAAACCAGTGTCAATAGGGAAAGAAATGGAGACACATTCACCACTTTCACATCTTCCCTGCCATCTGTGGAGTATTATGCTCATGTTTTTGTAAGATTACTTTTAAAATGTTTTAAAAGTAGATTGCAGAACAGTAGATTATGGGTTAACTGAGTGGCAGCCAGGACAGACCCAAGGGCAAGAATAATTGGGTATTCTCCTTTATGAGACAGCACTTCCCCATCATTTGACTTTGTTCAATTTAAAGGCAAAGATTTCACTGGCAGCATGCTGCATTTGGACAGTTCAAAGTCTCCAGACAGCAAAGATTTAAACTTACTGAATATACCTGCACTTCCCATTCAGTTACAATGCTTCATTCATCTGAAACACTGAGTAAGCATGCATAGACTGGAGATTAATTTTTCCCAAAACACCTAAAATTAATTCTAGAGGACAGTTTTGAAAGTAATTGAAGGGTGTGGTATTGGATAGTGCTTGTAGGTACATACTGTCTATTTAATTGTCACTACTAATTTAACTAAATCTACTTCTGGTCACTCAATTGCAATTGATTTTAATTCTTATTGGTTTGTTTCCTATGTATTGTATTTTTTAATCTCACGACATAGATATCACTGATTGGATAAAGTAATAAAATCATATATTCACAAAAATGTAGGTCTCTATTAGTGTCTTAGGTAACAAATAGCTCACTTGCAGCATCAATTTGGCTTGATGGCTGAGTAAACCATGTGCAATTCTAAAATGAAATTTCAGGGTTGATAGATTTCTAACAATTGTTCAGGCAGAGCAATGTGCAAGTGGTTAACATCGGCAATAGATTTGAGCAGCCTGTATTATAATTTCCCTTCCAAAGTTGGAGTAATATGTAAACAGAAAAAAATATAGATCTAGACTGCCAACCTATATCAAGTAAAAATATCAGGGTTTTTTTTTTCTCAATAAGCAAACCTGATGCAATAACCGAAGCATAAGCCAGCCAGTCCTCAGGGCACCTGGAACGCGGCCTCCAGGGGACACGTGCCAGCCACCCTCACAGCAACGGAACGCTTGCACCAAGGCCTTCGGTTCTGGGCATGGTAGGAAACACACTTTTCCTTTCCAAATATATCTCTTTACGGAAGAGTTAGTCTGTTGGAGAAATTCCACTGATACCCCTTCTGAAGGAGAAAAAAACAAAAGCAAGAAGAAAGCAATCTTCACTTGCCATTCACAGGAACCAAGGCTTCATGGCAGCCCAGGTTTAGACACTGTCGTTTCCTACGACAGTAGAAAACTACCAGGAAAAAGGAAAACCCTTGCACAAAGTATCAAGTTGATTTAATGCAAATCAGCACAGCAAATACAGAAGAATTTATTTTCAGCTCTTTCAGGAAATCAATTTGCCTAATATCAATTAGCCAATCATCTAGTAATTGAGGATCACATGTTATTTTTTAATTCACTGATATGTATAAATAAATGTGGCAGATTAGTAAGATCTTCAGAGGGTGAATAGAGTATCAGTCCAAGATAATATTCCCTGCAGCTTTTAGATACAGAAAAACACCTCTGCATGATAATCATATTAGTTCCCAGGAGTCTCCAGGGAAGCAAGGAAGGTATGAGTACGCACAACATGCAGTCCCTCACCTACCTTTTTCTTGATTAATCCTGGCCCAGAAAAGATATTAAACAATCTGGTTTTGTTTTGTTTTTTCTTATTTTTTTTTTCTCATTGAAATTCTCAAAAGAATGAGAAAATTAAAAGAAATTTGAGAAGGATGGTCCCTTGTTTGTTGTACCAGTGTTCTCAGGGGTTGAATATTGTCAGGGTATTGGAAACTCTGTGAGTCTTCAGATATAAACTTCACCACCATATTAATCAGCCAACTAAAAACTTGCTAAATATCCCACTTTGATAAATAACCATAAGGCTAAGTTTCCCTTTGCAAGAATCATACTTTTGTTTTATTCAGGTAGATGTATCTCTTAAATGTTTGTGTACAAGGGTGGGGAATGCATAACAAGTATTGTCATTTCCTTTTAATGTATCAGCTCCTGGGAGCAGCTCATTTTAGTCTGTAACGATTTCCCTTTGCCAGGAGACGAAGTCCTTATCTAACAAGTCCCTTGCACTTGCTGATTTTATTTTGGATAACTGTAACACTGCCTTATGCTTCAGAGATGTGTCTGACATCTACTACCACCTTTGTATTATGTATCTCTCTTAGCCAGTTTCAGGCATTGTTACATCACAAAGCTGAATGTTGCTGTGGTGTGACTTTTGATTTCTGTTACTGATTCATTCGCCATCTCTTTTTTTTTTTTTTTCTTCAAGTCTTTGGTTCCCAATGATCATGTAGCATCTATTTTTGTCAGACAGGATTATTTACAAATGGGACATTTGCCCATTGGAACTCAGCACTTCCTCTCTTTTCAGGTCTTTTTCAAAATTAATTAATTTCTCTTGGAATTACTATACCCAGAGCTGTAGAGCTTTAGATTTTTTTTATTCAGTTTCTCTTTTATAAATTGCCTTTTTTGGTGAAGTTTTGTTTCGGGGGGGTTCTTTGGTGGGTTTTCTTCACTTGTAAAGGAATAAATAGTCTAAATAAAATGCATGCAGATATCTTGTTCACTGAAACTCTTCCCCATATTTTAATTGCATATTTTGAGACATCTACACTAAGCAGGGGTTACTTTGATATTCTTTTAAAGGACACAGAATTACAATGGCAAACCAACTCTATATAAGGGGTCAATATTCATACACCTTGCACTGCATGTTGCACAGTAGGGAAGGACACAGTGTACCAATTAAGAAGGCACAGAAATGGAAAATAAAAGCAATCGCTTTATTTTTTTCCTTTATAATTGCCAGTATCAGGCTATGCTGTGAGAGATGTCCTACTGCTCAAGTAGAATATGTTTCATCCAAAGGAAAATCAAAGATAATTCATTCAAATTTGCAAGTTACTGAGGAAAAAACAAAAAGGAAAGAAAGGAATCTTGGATGTGATCCTTCTGTGTGCAAAAGAGGAAAAGATGACCAAGTTGTTAAATCATGAATTTTTTCCTACACTGAGAAACCCATGAAGTCCAAAAATGTTGACTCCACTTCTCTGCATCTCATGATACAAAACTTAAGATCATTAACAAATAATCAAGCTCGAAAACCTAAGACAATATGATGTTTCATGGGAGAAGACTTGAGAGACTGCAAAGTTGCATATGATCTTCAGTTTTAAAAGCACAGAATTTTCATATTTAAAAGAAATGTGATAAAATGCATATATTTTCATGCTGAAAATCAACAAGGAAGAACATAGAGGAATACTGAGAACTTTTCCTTGCTGTTTTATAAAAGAAATTTGTAATGCAACCTCCAAATATACAGACAGAGGGAGCCCATGCTTTAAACACTGGATCCTTACAAAACTTCATCAATTTGTAGATTTTTTACGATATAATAGAAAGAAAAGCCGTGCAGACACAAGATATGGCTTTTCTAATCAGTCTGCAGCTACAAAGAATGTAGTTCATGTAAGAAATGCAACTTCTGAATCTCACACTATTCTAAAGATCATGCCTACTCAAAACTACTCTAATGATTTTATGTCTGCCTGCATAGTAATAGTCTCCTGTTTATAGCCTGACCTCCGAATCACTGATTTCTTACCCTGACTTCTTTGGTGTAGCATTTCAAACATCTTTTAAAATAATGTCTTTTAAGATTTGGGAAGAGTTTACTATGTAGCACTTTATCTGCTTCTGCTTTAAATTAACATTCTGTACTAATTCCTTCATGTCTGGTTTTTGATTTTTTTTTTTTTCTGTGAATTTATTGCTGCACTAATTCAGGCTTTTCTTGAGCTGTTATTTAAATCACAGGCTAAGAAGACACAGTCTTTTAATGCTTAGCTTTTTCTCTCTAATCTCTATTTTTTTCTCCCTAATCTCCATGTAGAAAACATCTTTATTACTTATTAATTTATTTATATTTGCACGTAAAACATTACAAGAAGTGTATAGATAGAGTTCCATTCCTCCAGTGCACACATCCTCTTCTCCTACAGAGGATCCTGTGACCTTCTGCCTGTCAAGAGGTACATTTGCTTTCTTTTCCTTCTTTTTTTATTTAACTTATGTAGAACCATTCAAGCTTCAGTCACAGCAAACAATCATCTCTTTGCCCTCATTCTTGAGAACCTCATTGTGATTTCATACCACTGCCCAGAATTCATTCCCCAAGCCACTTATCTGCAAGGGGAAAGTTATACCAGACTGTAAGCAAAATAATATTTTAACTTCATTTTTAATATTAAAAAATGAAGATTTAAAAAATAGTGTTATTTAATTTGCATCTCATGCAAACTGACACGCTTGTCTTGCTTGTATATGGATATTCAGGGACCATTTTAAAGTGTCTTGACAAAATTAATTTTAAATTTAATTGTTAGCTGGTTGAGTAAACATGACTTTTAACATCATTAAGGTGGTATATTGCTTGTTTGAATGCATTTGTATAAAGAACATAGATTTTTTCAGATCTTATGAGTGAACTGTTTGTTTAGCAAAAAATAGCAATGACCATTATGAAATGATTTATACCCATAAGCAGATACATTCTCAAACTCTGAAGGCTATAATTTAAAGATTATTTGGTGATGCTAAACCTTAGGTTCTACACTCAGTGTATGAGTAAGAAACAGAGACATTTTGGGGAGGAAACCGTGAATCCATACAATATTTGACATTTTGATTTTTCTTTCATTCTAGAAGAGATATGGCAGAAATCACAGTGCAAATATTTTTTATAAAGTCAAAATTTTTTTGTATCAATGCAATATTGATATAAGCTATGAAAAAATACAGTATAAATATAAATTATTTTAATTAAAATTAATTATTTTCTTTAAAAATCCATTATTTGAATACAAAAAAATGTGGCCANTCTGTGAATTTATTGCTGCACTAATTCAGGCTTTTCTTGAGCTGTTATTTAAATCACAGGCTAAGAAGAGACAGTCTTTTAATGCTTAGCTTTTTCTCTCTAATCTCTATTTTTTTCTCCCTAATCTCCATGTAGAAAACATCTTTATTACTTATTAATTTATTTATATTTGCACGTAAAACATTACAAGAAGTGTATAGATAGAGTTCCATTCCTCCAGTGCACACATCCTCTTCTCCTACAGAGGATCCTGTGACCTTCTGCCTGTCAAGAGGTACATTTGCTTTCTTTTCCTTCTTTTTTTATTTAACTTATGTAGAACCATTCAAGCTTCAGTCACAGCAAACAATCATCTCTTTGCCCTCATTCTTGAGAACCTCATTGTGATTTCATACCACTGCCCAGAATTCATTCCCCAAGCCACTTATCTGCAAGGGGAAAGTTATACCAGACTGTAAGCAAAATAATATTTTAACTTCATTTTTAATATTAAAAAATGAAGATTTAAAAAATAGTGTTATTTAATTTGCATCTCATGCAAACTGACACGCTTGTCTTGCTTGTATATGGATATTCAGGGACCATTTTAAAGTGTCTTGACAAAATTAATTTTAAATTTAATTGTTAGCTGGTTGAGTAAACATGACTTTTAACATCATTAAGGTGGTATATTGCTTGTTTGAATGCATTTGTATAAAGAACATAGATTTTTTCAGATCTTATGAGTGAACTGTTTGTTTAGCAAAAAATAGCAATGACCATTATGAAATGATTTATACCCATAAGCAGATACATTCTCAAACTCTGAAGGCTATAATTTAAAGATTATTTGGTGATGCTAAACCTTAGGTTCTACACTCAGTGTATGAGTAAGAAACAGAGACATTTTGGGGAGGAAACCGTGAATCCATACAATATTTGACATTTTGATTTTTCTTTCATTCTAGAAGAGATATGGCAGAAATCACAGTGCAAATATTTTTTATAAAGTCAAAATTTTTTTGTATCAATGCAATATTGATATAAGCTATGAAAAAATACAGTATAAATATAAATTATTTTAATTAAAATTAATTATTTTCTTTAAAAATCCATTATTTGAATACAAAAAAATGTGGCCACTTTTCTTTAAAAACTGTTAAGTCACTGAATGCTTCTTTTACTATCAAAACATATTAATAAAAACTCAGCCACATTGTTGTTCAGCTAAACCAAAATCCCACTGGCTTTTATATAGTCATTTCAACATGATACTCTCTTATTTAAGAAACAAAATATTTCCAAGGAATGGAGAGTGAATTTCATCCCAATATGTAATGCTCCTTTTTTCCTGGGCAAAACTCAGCATAGCAGTTTTATTGGTATAATATTTCTGGGGCAGAAATTCAATAACAGGAGAACCAAGTTATTCAGCTATGAAAGCTGTCTGTCTGGAGACATGCTATTAAACAACACTTGAGCTTTCTGTTTACTTTGGTGGTATTTATAGTTATGGCTGTGCATTTGCAGCTCGCACTCGCTAAATATTTCTAAAATGCAGTTGCTGTAATAGACAGCACAAATCATCATAGCTTCAGTGGTATTGTTTTTCTAAGAAATAAAAAGCAGAGGCAACAGAGGACTTTTGTTGCTGTTCACTTTGCTTCTGCATCTTATTCTTCAGTGTCCTGTTGCTTTATAAATAATGCATTGATATTACTTTTCATAAACGTGAATGTATTTGCCATTATTATAGTACCTGAATATCCCATACATGAAGGCTTTTATGGTCACAGATCCCCTTGACAGGGTAAATAAACACAATGCTGCCACAGAGCTGAGGGCATCTAGTTTGCAACGGGGAACCTACTCAGGGATTTTTTTTCTAATAGCAGTGCTACAGCTAATCTCAAAACTATCCCGTTCAACTTCTTACATTGCAAGTGCACAAATTAATTCGAGGACTGGTTAAAACGTCCTTCAGACCATGCAAGAACCTATACGTTCATGTAGGGAACAGGGCAGGGCAGGGAAGGCAGGTGACAAAAGTCTTGAAGAGGAGGACATTACCATTCTGGTCATTCACAGAGACATGGATATGACCCAGCAGATCTGTTGATGTTCAAGGACCACCGGGAAGGGATCAGTGGCAGACCAGGGAAATAATTTCAGACCTCCTTAATGCAGGCTGTCATTTTTACTTAAGCTACTAAGCACTACTGTCTTTTTATCAAGATAATTAAAATAATAGAAATATTTGCAGATAAGCAAACAAACAAAGAACCAAAATCCAAAGCTTGAAGCAGTATTTCTATGCAAAAAAAATACCCAATCAATCCGTCAGGCCCCTCTCATCTCTAAAATGACAAAGTTAAAACCATCGACTACAAAATAACTGCTTGGTCTAACCCCAGCTGGCAGCTAAGTACCGTGCAGCCCCTTGCTCACTGCCTTCCACCTCACCTCACCTCACCCCCGGTGGGGAGGAGAAGCAGAAAGAAGAGGCAAACCTTGTGGGTTGATATAAGAAAAATTTAATAATGTAAGGAAAATATCCTAATAATATTATTATTTATAAAATAAAATATTCTAATAATGTTAATAATAATAATTGTAATGATAAGGAGAGGGAGAGGACGTAAGGGAACACGGCAGAAGTAAGTGAAGCACGGCAGAATTGGTCACATCCTACTACTGATGCACAGCCTGTCTCTGAGCAGCAATTGGCCCCTGCTGCGTATCTCTCCTAGTTTGTATACTGGTCATTAATGTCTTTTTGGAAGGGATATCCATTTGGCCAGTTTGGTTCAGCTGTCCCAGCTGTGCTCCCTCCCAGCTTCTCGTGCATCTGCTTGCCAGCAGAGTGAGCATGAGACACTGAAAAGTCCTGGATTTAGAGCAAGTGCTACTTAGAAACAACCAAAGCAATACTCTGATACTGAATCCAGAACACAGCACTGTACCAGCTATAAATAGCAAAATTAACTCTGTCCCAGACGAAACCAATAGGACAAAAACTTAATCAAATCACAGATAGTCACTTAAGTGACCCCTGACTTTTAAGCTATTATTGCCTGAAATGTAACTTACTATTTGCAAGAAAAGCTCTAGAATTAATTTTCCTGGTTGAAAAGCCCTTATAAAAGAAAAATGAGACAAGGTAAAATAGAAGCAGGTGTACCTCTGAAGAGATTAGGTGCCACTGCAAGAAGACATATGTTGCACCGTGTTTCACTGCTGCCCACCATTGAAAACCAACAAAGTAAAATTAAGGATTCTGCCCATTTTGTTAAGTGGCAGAGAGGGAAGAGATACATTACAGCTTTGGGGCTGCTCCCAGGTAAAATGTATCTTAGTCCTTAAGAGTCCAAGAGTCTCAGATATCTGAGATGGCCACATCCAAGACCTGCTCAGCTCCTTGAAGAGATGGATCCCCACAAAATGGAAATCAAAAACCTTATCAAGTCTGCTGGCCCAAGAGTCTAGAGACCATAATCTAAATGTAGACTATGCATTTGGTGCACTGAAACACTGGGAAACACCACTATTCCTGTATTTCTCCTAAAGAAGCCTCCATAAATTTTCAAGACAGAGTGATACCTCCTAGGGACAGGATTTAGCTCCTCCTGCACAGTTAGCTCAGCTGAAGAACAGAAAACCTTAGAAGGAGGACAGGGAGAGTTAGACATCTGGTCTCAAAATTTACTGAACTTGAACTTCCAGGATTGTTGTCTAAATATAATAACATTACAGTAGAATATTGTGGCTTCCTACTTTTTTTTCTTTTATAATGTTATGATGAAAGATGTAATTGTCTCACATATACTGGAAGATTTTTTCCCTATTATTAAATTGCTGATTAGTTTTTCTCTCTGAAATCCCGGTAAAATGCTCTTAAATATGCCTTCTGTATGCAATTGATAATATTATGATCAAAATAAAATGGTTTATCTAATAAACATCTGGACGTGAGTGACAGTAAAAACAGGCATTGATCATAATTTGAAACATGAAGGCTCTTTTGAGGTTCTGGCTACAGAACAGCTAACTCAAAAAAGTTTCAACTAAATTTTTCTTTTCAAAGAAACTGACGGGTTAGAGGACGGCAGGTAAGAGGTCTTGTCAAAAGCTGCAGTGCACTCAGTTACCTTGTGTTGAATTTTACTACCTTGGTAAACACCAGGATGTATCTTCTCAGCTGTGAGCATATTCCTCTTTAACACTTAACACTTCCAGGTTAGATCCTGGCTGTACTCATAGTCAGGCAGGTGTGGCAGGGTGCTAAATAAGGGATTTAAATCCAGTTTTGGTGCATGCTAGGGGCTCGTATGCTTCAGATAGGCATATCTGGAAACCAGGTGGAAGAGACCGATGGCTGGGGTTTTGATTTGTGGCTGTAAGGAGGAATGAAAGGTGGGAAACACTAACATCTGCAGCCACAATACACTGTCACTCACCTTTCCTCTCTTCTCTTGGCGTGATGATTCACAGTGTGTACCTCCCAAGCCTAGGAATGTCTGGCCTCCAGGTCACCACCAATGGCCAAGGCCATTGTGCAGGAGGAGAGCCTAAAGTGCAGACCAGTGGGATTTGTGGGGATGAGCCATCTCCCATGGAGGAACTACATGACACTACTCACCCTATGACTTTTGTATTCAAGGTGACTAATGTCAAAGGAACAATATGCAAATAATGTAAAATATTTACTGCATTCTAATTCAATGAATAATCAACAGGATAAAAATATAAAAATATATAAGTATACATTAATCTTAATACGATTAATTAAAAAACTTCATCAATGTTCTCCAGGTATGTTTTCTGAATTATGTCATGACTTGTTTTCTTTGAGAATTACATCTATCTTTGATTATGACTGTTTCAGTCTTCTGTGCATTTTATGAGATGAGCACAGGTGTACAAATGTACTGTTAGCCTCCCAAATCCTATTTTTCCCACATAATTCCTGCTGGAGATATGAGGATCTTTTAGGGTAACGACATGCAAAAGAGAGAAAATAGTCTCTGCCTTGTCCACAGATGGAATCTGACTTCAAACAAGATGTCCTCTACACATCAGTCTCTACTTTTTACTGTAAATTCTAGAGCCAATGTCACTTTCTTCCTCTCATTTTCAACAACAAAGTGCTAAGGTCATTCCCCCCTATCACTCAAATAAATAGAGGATTTTAGCTAGGTTAAAAGAAATCGAGCAGGCATAGTCCTGAAAAACACTGCCTTGTTTTGCATTCTAATCCAACAAGGTAAAGATTTCTTGCACGCTTCAATGGCTTGGCTAAAAATGTGTATCTGCAAATTGGAAACCTTAGGTAACATGATATTCAGACACCTCAGTCTCTAATCTCTCCTGTTGCCTAATTTTATCTGTGTGTCGACCAGGTATTCGTACATGCAGACACAAATATATTTTGGAGATGCAACTGGAAATCAAATATGTGTGGTTTTCATTTTTTTCATATCATTAGCCTTCAAATACATCTTGAGGTTTTTTCCTTCAGGTATTTCACTGTCTGCCCCTCAGTTTGCTCCTTCCATGGCAATATCTTAGCGGAAGCTTGCTCACCACCCTTCGTTCACATTAAGCAGAAGGAGGAACTAAATCTCTCTCAAGTGGTAGTTAAATGCTGAAACAGTGGGTGCCACTATGCACAGCAACTTGCTGCTTGGAAAGGCTAGTGAAAAGCTAAGCCATCAGAGCAAGACTGTGAGCTGTAAAAGCAAAGGCAAACATGGATCCCCATGGTTTCAGCGGCTGCAGCTGTGTGAGTGAAGCAGCAGGCCAACAGGCAGGAGGTGGGTGGTGTGGCGTGAACCGACCTGGGGGAAAGCCGAACAGCCTATTTTCCACTGGCCAGGATAGTCACAGAAAACGCAAATCTGGGAATCTTAAGACGCCCTCCCTGCTTGTTCCAAGCATACTGGAAGAAAGGCAAGATGATTAAACAAACTTACTCCTATGATACGTTGGAACCATACAGTTAATAATTTTTATTCTGGCAATCAGTTGCAAAGGCTCCATGTACTGGCTGATTGCTCAGGCTGGAAGGGTTGGTGGTGTATGTTGTTTAGTATTATTAGCAGTGTTCAGTATTTCTAGAAGTGAAGTCAGTGGAGTAACATAACATTTGTGCAATTATGTGTGCATGCGCTATGATCTTGAAAGGTTTAGTAGGAATGAAGCTCTCATTAACCTAAGAAATTATTACATATAATGAGAAAAGACAAAACACAGAGAAAGAATGAAAAACTGCTAATAAAATGTTGATTCTTATACCGACATAGGCATTAATTTGTGCCCATTTTATTTTGATGTAGAAAATTGTAACAATTCATTCTGTTAGCATCCAAATTATTTTGGTTTTTTTTGTAAATAACAACAACTGTGAACAATGACCAGTCTCTGCCTTACAATAAAAACATTAGCATATGTTACTGAAGTCTAATTCCACCAGATTTTTCCTGTCACCACTTTGGCAAACATGCTGGTGACTGGTTTATTTTTATGCCTTTACTGCTGCACCAAAGCAGTTTGATGAATCATACCTGTGTTATTACAGGCTCTTTCCATAGGAACCAAGCTATGGAGTCACTTTTCAGAGTCTTATATATGGGCAGCTCTTTCTACATATTGTCACAGAAACCTTGAGAACTAAATCAAAGCTGCTTTAGTAATTCATAAAGAAATTACATTAAACGCCCTTTTCCTCAGTTCTTAGTTTATCCCTTCAAGAGCTAGCACTTCCAAGCAGTAGATCCTCATGAGATAAATGCCAAGTGAGTTTCTACAAAGCAGCGTGACAAGTGCAGGGTAAGCCCAGCTTAGGTGAAATGCAGTGGTACCATTCAATGCGAAGTCTCTGACTCCCAGTTCCCATTCTTTTCCTGTTATTCTGATGAAAAACCACATCTACCTTCAGCAATTGACTATAATCATATTTAACCTGCCTTTTCTGAAGGGCATGGAGTCCAGGCTCTTTAAAGGCAAATAAAGAGACATAGGTATCTTGCAGAGCATACCCAGTTCTCGAGTATGGTACAGGCTCTGGGTCAGGCACCTCTGCTCAGCCCGGGCACAGCGAGCCACTGACAAAGACGTGCACACTAACACAGGAGGCCCTGAAGCAATGTGGTACTCTCACAGTGAAAGGATAATTTGTGTTTTCATACACTTGCTTAGCAGAAGGCACCTGGACTTAACATTTACTTTACAGGTGTTGCCAAAATATTAAGGAAGAACAGCACTACTTAACCTTTTTCAGTGAGACTGGGTTTATGCTGTCTGCTCTTTGAGATGTTTCAGTGCAAGTCAGCTTTGAAGAGAAAATCAAATGAGGCAAAGTGAAAGCGCTCAGGAGAAAAAAGCTCATTTCATTAGTAGCACTTATCTTGTACATAGCAATGTGCAGATTCAACCTTGCTAGCACAAACCAGACTTGATGTCAGGTGTTTTAAAAAAGATTTTCCTTTTTTTTTTTCAAAATTGTGACCTTTTAAACATGTATATACCATGCCACATATCTACTTTTTAAGCAAGTACTTTCAGATTTCCTATTTTGTTATTTAAAAGTAAAATATATATGAAAAAATGTGAAAACCAAAAAGAATTCAAGGTTTCAAGATGGGTTCAAATTCAGTTAATGTGTTCATCTAAGTTGTGTACTCTATCCTATTTCATGATTTGGGTGTGACCAACAATACAGTGGCAGAATTATTGGAAAAATATGATTTACAGTTCAAAAGTCTTGATAAATTTTCATTATGCATATAAGTTATGCTTATTCATAAGCCTTACACAATGTCTCAAAAAAAAAAAAAAAAAAAAAAAAGAAAATTATACCATATAACCATAGTTAGTCTTTGTATCTCAGAATAGGAATTTAAGATAAGTTAAAATACTAATGGTTTTGATATACTTCAAATGAAAAAGTTCAGAATTAATTTCTCAAAATTTACAGATTGGGAACGAAATAAAGCATGAAAATTTATAGATTTCTTATATATATTGTGCAAGAATACTTAACGATAATTCATACTTCCATCTTTCAAAGCACTACATTTACATTTCAAGAAAATGAATATATAGAAATTGTTTTGGGGGCATTTAATTATTTATTTATTTGTTTATTTATTTATTTATTTTGCAGCCTGAAAGTAAGGTAAAAATTTTAAAAATGCAAAAAGCAGGAGGTTGTGTCTTAGATTTACTCCAACACAAGTGAGGACCTGCAATAATTGGGTTTGTATAATTACATGCTCACTCCACTCTAACCAGCAGACTACCTTAGACTGTGACCTCTAAGCAGCGATGGTCCCTCTGTGTGCTCCACGCATCCCAGGAAAGTGATGAGTTGTCCTGTTCTTACACATTCATTCAAGGTTACCTTGGCAACCACTTGATAAGATGGTTCCATAATGTCTGTCCAGCTTTTTTCGCTATAGCGTGAGTTTATAGACTAGACAATTTCAAATGATGGCTTTTCCCCCTAGGGCCTGCAGACTCTGTAGATTTCTTCCTGTCTCAACAAATTTGCTACTTTACCTGCTAACAAACCTATGTGTTTATCGTGTTACTTCCCATATATGTATGCAAACATTGATTCAACTGCTCTGTATTCTACTGAATGCATTTAGTAAATACTCATTTTTAACCTAGGTTTCTCAAATTTGTGTGACCATAACTTTCTGTGGACATGGTTGTCTCTGTTCATTCTAAATTCTGCTTGCCCTTAGCATTCAATCATGTAAAAATATTTAATAAATTTTAAGGAAGACAGGGATGGTAAACGCACAGATTAATCTTACATTAAATTGGTTCAGTAATTTTGTTAAAGAACGTAATTTAATATTAATTTGATATATTGACATAGAGAAGGCAGATTTCAAAGACAGTGTTTTCTGATGCAATGTCTGAAACTAGGCAGCTGAAGAGAGCAGGGAAATAGAGACGGTATTATTGTCATTGGTGAGGGAAAGAATACTCTGTGAGTTCAAACAAAAGTATAGATGGAACACAGATCATGGAACCTGGAACACTGAGAAATGTAATTGAGGACTGTACCTTCTAGGACACCAGATAGTCCATTTCGAGATTTTCTTCTCTGAGGTTTCCACAGTTGCTGATGAAGGTCCAATTCACACTGCAGGTTTACTAGAACAGGCGTCTATCATCAGACACAAGAAAAATTGACTGAAAAACCTCCCAACTGTGCTGCTTCTATTTTTACATCAGGTTTATGCTTTCAAATACTTCTATATTTATGGAGGTTAAAACCTTGCAAACAAAATTATTCTAGCCTGTCACAGACCTGCCTGATCAGTCAGGCAAATCCAACATTGCCTGCAGACTGACCCAGAGTAAACTTCAGAGTTGGCATCCAGCAGCTGTTTCAGTGAGATCTGGCATAGCTGCTTCAGTTCTCAGAGAAAATGGGATTACTCAGGGTGAGGATGAGGGGGTCCTTAGAAAAGTAAGTCTATATGGGAAAAAGTAAAATTTCATGTAATTCCTATTGACAGTAAGAAAAGTATTTGCAGTTACTGTTTTTCTGAACTGTTTCTTTCAGTAGTGAATCAGCCATAAAATTTCTATGGCAAATTATTTTGATCATATTATTTTAAATTACTTTCATTTTCACCTTTGGGACTTGCATGACTCTTGCTATTACGTTCGCTCATCTTTTAAGTACCACTCACATCATTTTCTTTGTCCTACCCGATAAAAAGGGGGGAAAAAAAAAGACACTTGAAAAACGTGAATTCAGGACATAAAAGCAGATATCAATAGTAACAAATTTTAATGGCTTTTTATAACTCAGGGTCTTGGACACTCTTTAGCATGTAATTTTCAATTCTAAGAATATCTAAATCAATGTAAGCTGAGGTCAATTTGTCAGGACTGAAAGCACTGAGAGATGATGAGTCTGTTAAGGTTCAACTGGAACATTTAAAAAGAGAAGAGAGAAATAGTCTTTTTCTCCCCATTCATTTGCTGTTTAAAAGAGACTGCTAACTCTATGTTGCAGTTAAACTTAGAGGAGAAAAGTAGTATTAAAAGCTTGGATTGCAGTCTTCTGAGTTTTGAGCTTGTTTACTTCATATGGGTATGCTTTTTTTTTGTTCTTCATGTATCTCGATTATTACATATTCCTTCCTGCTCTAAAGTCAGAAAAGCTCACCAGAATTAATGATTTTACTCTCAATTCTCAAAAAAAAAACCAGTTTTTTTTTTTATTTTTGAATGAAAAGGATGTAAGGTCTTATTATTTTGCATTACAGAGCATAATAAAAAATATTAAGCTGTTTCATAGCCATTTAATATTTCATTCTTAAAATCATAATTCACTTAGGTCCCAGAATAACTTGAATGGCCACTGTCACAAAAAGTAGAGTTTTGCCTTCTAGATATTACAATTCTGTATGGGTATTCAGTTGTTTTAGCAAACTAGTAAAATATTCATTGCTCTTATTTTTTTTCCTTTTTCTCTTTGGCATGTTAATTTATTAGCATTTTATTTTCTTTTTATTGACATGGATTACCTAATTTTCAGCTTCCTTTCAACAAAAAAACAAAACTCCAGGGATGTATTTAATTTTTTTTTTTTTATTTTAATGCCTCAGTAATCATTTGACAAGCTGTAAAGTGGGAGTTGAGAAGTGCTGAGGCTGACAAATCCTGCTGTAAAATGAAATGTGTAAGAAACTTCAGTATGTGGTTTGTAAAGGGGGAAGGATGCAGGCAGGGTACTTGAAATAGACTAGGTGAAGCTGCACCCACTCAAGTGCACTGATATGGTGCAGCACCCTGAGGAGGCACTCTTTTCTCTGTGCTGCAATAAGAGACAAGCTAATTTAAGGACAAGGACTAGAGGAACTCAAGCCTACATTAAAGATTTTGGTAACCTGAAAAAAAGACGCATTAGAGCTTGAATTCAGTGTCTTGACCTGAGAAGATATTAGATAAGTTCAAAACTTTATGCAACACGCAGCTTGTCACAGCCTGAATCTCTGCAGCTGTGGCAAAACCAACACTGCTGGGCTTTTTGATTTTAGAGCTGGCTCAACGTGCAGCACGCTGTGTTGTATTGCACGGTCATGTTCTACCTTCACTTTCTGAGATCTCCCAGAAAATCTAAAGTTAAAAGAAAAAGAGACTTTCAAAGACAAAACTAATTTAATTTTTAATTAAAAAAAAGTTTTGTAGATTCTAGTTACCTATCCTTTCCACAGGTAGTATTAGCACTTTTAGTTGGTTTTTTTGGAACAGCTAGAGAAAATGTTTCAGGCTTAAATTTTCTAGCATTACACATGCAAATAGGAATTATTGACATCAGCAGTTTTAATAAAAACTAATTTCAGTCATGCTAGAAGGTGGACTAATAAACTTCTAAGGTTCTTTCCAACAGTGCACTTCTATGATTACATGAATTTGAAAAAAAACCTGAAAAATCCAGAAGCCTTTGGTCTTGAATAGATCGAGATAAAAATTATATATGCAATGTTTTCAGATCTGACTAGATAAGAGATCTACTATGGAAAATAAAAAGTAATTGTTATCTACTGTTTATAGTAAGCAAACAAAGTTTTGTGTCTCAGCAATCTCTGAACTTATGCACACAATACATAATTTTCCTTTTAAGAAGAAAGGCATCTGGTTCTGTTAATTTCATCTTGAAATATTTCACAGCAGTCTTTTTTTATGATAACCAAAGGAAATCCCAGGTCAAAAAATTCTGAGTTGCTTCTTGTGGGCTTGAAATTTTGTCTACAAAGACCCATACAAACTATTCTTTTTTAATCATTCCAGTTTACTTCCAGCACACTGGAAATGTGCCAAGGCCTTTTAACTTGCTACATTTTAACTTTATCTTTAAGCAGTTATTTACCAGATGGAGGAGTAAAAGGAAACTGACTCTAGTTTGAAAAAGGAGATTATATTTCATTAAGAGATGCAAATGCATTTTAAATTAACTTCATAGCTAAAAAAAATAATGGGACACTTTACCTTTGTTAAAGTAAGACCTATGTTCTAAATAAGTTACTTTATAATGGTGGCAAGAAGATACTTTTGGGGTAAACATGAAGAGTCCTGTTAGCAAGCCTAGCAAGATGTTCACTAACGAGTGATCACCACATATTTATCTTCTTTTGTGTTTTATTTTCCCTGAAACATCTTCAGATTTTCTTTCTGTGCAGAATCCTGAACCTCTTCCTTAATGGAGTCTGATGGAGCAAACCTGTATGATAGTTCATACGAAGCAAGAATTTATCAATATCAGAGTAATTCCATGGAAAGGATAATTACTTCTTCACCAAAATAACTTGGCAAAGGAAGAATAAGTTCCTGCAATTTGTTTGATTTACCCCAGAGTTCCCACATACTTGAAATTGCTCTTCACATTTCTTGTAAAGACACAGATTTGTTCTACATAATTTCAATGACAGGTCACTTCCTTCCTAAGTAGAACAGTGGTCAGAGAAGTTTTCTTACTCATAGAAAACGTTCACATTTTTCAATTTCCAAGCTATCTTCAGTATAATTTATTTTTGGTTTTGTGCTCACACATTATTTTAAACTTTAATCCTGAATCCAACTCAGGATATTCTGTAAAAAGCTCTTGGTCACAGAGCAGCCAGTCTGGCCAACTCTCTAGTTCAGTAGATGGAACCTGAGATGTTTCATCACCCCATCTGTGCCACTTAGCTGGCCGAAATTCAAGGACGTTCAAAACTATACTCTTCAGATTTCTCTGAAATCAGAATTGGCAAAACCCACTGCCATAGTAGAATGCTCTCAGTTTGCCAGACTGACATTTCTAAAATTACCTTTGCAAACATTTATTATTTTAATTTTGCATCCTTCCCTGTCAAAGTTAATCTGGTTAAACTAAGTTCTAGCCCTGTGTTACTACTTAGCTAACATGGCTATTCAAAGGGAAAAATACCTAGCTTTTCTACAAAAGCTGTCCTGAGGCAGCTTGTGAATGACAGGCAGTCCGTACGATCTAAGAATAACTCTGTGTTGTTCTTCAACTAAACCTATCAGGAAAAGAGATTGTATGTGGAATATAAATCCAGAATAATTTAAAATAAGTTAATGTAAATAAAGGGTAAGATTCACACGGGGCTACTCACTTTAAAACTTGGGAAACCAGAATTTCTTGGGTATAATTAGATGATATTATCACAAGCCAAGAGGAAAAGGTATTTTCGTCTGCTTTTCTAAATCAATAAAATTAGACACAAGAGAAGAAGAAGAAAACAAAACCTCAGAGTCATGAGGTTTTTATTGCAAACTCTTTTTGATGTTCAGCGTTTCTAACGACCTCTATAAAAATAGCAAGCTACAGATGTCCGATGGCTGGTCCACTCGTGGTTATTATTACATAGAGTCAAGTACATCCTCTTCTCTTCTGCCCTTGATATTTTCTTCTAGTTAGCTTCTTTATTTACCTCTGAAGCTTTCATATTTTTAAGCTCTGGGAAAAAGCTGTGGAGTGTATTCTATTGTCCTTTTGTCAAGCAGTACCTGGTATTTTGGCCTTTTAGAGGCTCTTTTCTGATGGAAGTAAAAGTAGTGACATGGAGATCTCTTTAGCTTGTTTATTTATATAGTCTATGTCCTTGAGTTTTTCCACAGTAGGTCAATGACACAGGAAAACCCCTTCTTTCAGGAATGTCAACTCAAATATCAACAAACAGAGCTCTGAAAATTATCTTTAATTAAAACCTCATGGAAAAAAGCAATTTTTTCCTCCTTTTGCCAAAATGCCCATTAAGAAACTGTGTCATGGAAGTGATAACTAAATGACACTTCTTCAGCTGATATACAGAGCTTACATAAATTTTAAAAAATGCAAAATCATGTACAAGATTTCCGCCTGACTATTCTCACAAGAAAATTATTTTCTCACTGCACAGCCTTACTTTATAAGCCAAGAGATCTCAACCAAATAACCTTGCTGGAAGTATCAGAATGAGAACTCTGGAGGAAAGAGCCATGACCAGAATCTAATCGCTCAGTCACACCACTTATGTGGAAAGAGATACTCAGAGGTTTGACTGATGAAAAACTGAAACCTTGTTTTACAAAAGGTGCAAAAGGACCTTTTCCTATTGTCTTAGTCTTCTAAGGATATGTTCATCTAAGGATGTGATTATTGTCAATTAATGGTCACTTAGACACCTTTCAGCCTTTGATGTAAGTCTGGATTTACTCTAGAATAATATATGTATTATAAATTTCCATTTTCACATAAAAACATACACAAAATATTTTCTTTCTCTTGATTCTTGCTTTTCCTTGTCTCTTAATATTTCACCAGCTAAATGCATTTGTCAATGTGTCAATCTACATCCATAACAGAAAAATTTAGTCAAACTACTATTTCATCTTATTTTAAACTCTGCAACTCATATGCCCTCTTTTCTCACTCCTTTTCCACACTATATGGAGAAGTTAAAGCAGCACCAGACAAGCTCACATCTGAAGGAGCTCCACAGGTGGTTCTATAAAAGGTGCTTATCAAGTCGCCTGCCACCCATGAAGTTTAACTTACTCACATTCACCTTGGCATTTCCATGCTGGACTGCAGTCATTCAATGACAAGAAGAGAGATAAGGAAGAAAAGGGTTCTTTTTATCTCTGCTTCCCCATCGCATATATCGTCTATTTTCTGCCAGCTTTAGTACAGATCTAATTTAATTCATGGGTAGAGAGAAAAAAACAACAACAAACTTATCCTCTCTTTTTCTAAAGATCTGGATCTAAACAGCCTAGAAACTTCAGACATATGAAGAACTGCTCTTTAATCTATCTCCCCCTAAAAGATAGCCCTCCTCTTGAGCCCACTGGAGTCAGTAGAAAGATTTAGATTGAATCCAACAAGATGTAGAAGCACACAATTCATCTCAGTTCTCTTATTAGTTCTCCAGGTTGCTGCACATTTACTGGAAATTCTCAACTACAAATAAAGATCAAGTCTACACAGCAAACCAATCAATTTCAAAATTGCTTAGGGATTTTTTAATTCAGTGTTGGACATATGAGATTTTTTATACTGGAACTTACTTTCTTTCACATAATGATTGAAAAAACAAAATTGCTAAACTTAAGCCCCATTTCTGTGAGCATCACTGCACGTGAGAAAATACTAAATGAAAATGTTGGGCCATGTGCATGAAAGCTCTTTGTGGAGGTTGTTGACTTTGCCATACAACTATTTTAAAGTGATAGTTCAACAGCCTAAAGTGGTTTGATAACAAATTATTTTTAAGTCAAACCTTTAAGACATTTTTTTTATTCCCAGCTAAAATGACCTCTTTTCACTTATTTATGAGACTATTTAATGGCATAATAGAACCACAGCTATTGTCTGCTTGCTGTTCTCATGGACTGGTAACAGGTTATTTCTCTCTCCTCAAAGCCAAATGGCCAAGATGTGCTTCATCAGCACTCTATTTGTCATCCCTCACATGATCTTATTACCATCCTGACCAGCACCTGCAAATATATGGGTTGTTTGTCCACAGAGCACTCATGTGGGGCACAGCCATAGCACTCCAGAGACACTGAAAACCACACCTGACTCTCACGGCCCAACTTGTTCCCAGTCAGAAATCCCATTCCAGAATCTGCAGGGTCTCCTGCACCCTAAACTGATGTCTGCATTCCTCTTCTTTGAATTAGATGATGTCAAGTCTAAGGAAGAGGAAGGGGTGACAAGGTAGGAAGCAGTAATTAAGAAAGATACTTCAGGATGCACCGTAAACGACACAGAAGCTAAGACAATCGCACTTGCCAGAAGTGTCGGGAGGCAGCAAGGTTCAATCTAAAGGTGTTGTTTACAGAGATGAAGGGAATGTAAATGATAAAATCAAATAGGAATCTAGGTCCTCAATGCTTACCTAAAGTCTGGAAATTCTGTATGTCAAACAGTTAAATATAAGTCTGGAACTCATGTGAGAATGCTACACCACAAAATTAATCAAGTACAGTGCTCAAATATAGAGATTGATCCTACTTTTTCATGATGAGGCTATAGCTGAAAATGCTATTATAGATCAATTTTTATGTCTTTTGCATACAGGACTTTGCAAATGAACCTAGAAACAACTGTCCTGCATTTATTTTCAGACTTATTTGGGATCCACTTGTATTTCAGAGTCATATCTTCCATTTAGTTATCCAATCACTAAACTGAGAAGTTCCCACAACAGGTTTCTAGCTGGAAATTCATCTAGTTTCCAGACTGACTTCACACAACATGTTCTACATGTCTTTTCTCAAACTTTGCATTATTGGAACATCAGTGACTGTTCTTACCTTTGCAGTAAATCTCCCCATTATCTTAATAAGTAGAAAAATGTTTTATTTTTTTTAACAAGAGATAGCTGTTGATTAAAATTTTATCTTTCCTGTATTTTGTAGAGAAAAAAGTATGTACTCTGCTGGTTCTAAACCCATACTTAGAGATTAAATTTTGTAGGCCATTTTTTCTAAGCCTAGCTTTTGAAAAAAGAAAGATTTCTCCCATAATATTATATATAGTCCAAGATATAGTAGGAAAAAGTAGGAAAAAATAACTGATTTCTCCTAGCTCATCTCCATTTGTCCATAGTATAAATCATGCTGTTAACGGTGTTAATTAAATGGAAGATTATTAAATGTTAATTAATTGGAAGATACTGTCTGAACCAGCTTTACGTCAGGTTTTTGAAGGAAATAAAAATAAAACTGTTTAAATATATAACATTTTTCCACAGGGAGTCTGATTGAGAATTTTCTAAAAATGATGTAACATTTCATAAATCACGTACATAGAAACATTTAAGTGCAAAATCTACTCCATTTAGAGGAGAACGCAATTTTATCTCTATCCTTTGGACGTCTGAATTATGTATATCCTAATAAATATACATATTTAGTTCCAATAGAAGGCATTTGCTTTTACATCATTATACAACACTATGCATTTGATTGTCATCTGTACCGGAAGCATAGAAATAATCAGTGATAAAAATGTGCTCTTTGTAAAGTTAAAGTATCTTAAAATTTTTTCTTACAGAAACATTAGTGATATTTGTTATAGAAGTAGAGGAAGACATTTCCCACATAAAATGGTTCCTCAAAATAATACCTTGATTTTTTCCCCTAGATATATGTTCCATAGCAAAAGATTAACATTTGCATTAGGAGACAGTAACTTCTAAGCAAAACAGAAGAGCACAGGTTTTCCAGCTTTTGAGCATAAATACAGAAAAAAAAGCCCAACAAAACTCAACCCAGTCCCAATTTCCCTCTTTAGGAAAACACAGAAAGGAACAAGGTATTCAAAAGGATTTTCAATATGATTGCAAGGCATGCCTTGGGAATCACACTAAACTAATATACACTCTTTAATTTCCCTTTACCTAATAAGTAGACTAACTTGAAAATAAAATGTAGTCTCCATCTCCATTTGATACAACAGTGTCCTTTACTACTACTCATATACCTGACATCAATTAGTCTGCCGATCTACTGACAGAACATCAGACCCTTCTGTCTGTTCAAACCCTGTTAACAGCACCACAATCTTACTGCAATCCAGCTATGTCCCAGAACAGCTAGGCTGAGATGGCTGCGGACCTCAATCACATCCTTATTCATAACACTGAGTGAAAATCTCTTAAAAAAATCCTTAACTTATGTCTTCTCCTTGAGTAAAAAGAAGAGTCTATCATGTGCTCCCTTCTTACTGAGATCGTATTAGCATTTCCACCTTACACTTCAGAGAACCTAATGATTTTCTCAGAAGTCACTGCTGCCTGTAACTGGGCGCAAGACTACAATATTTACCCCAGTTAAAAAATATATTTTTATTTATTCAGTCATTAAAAACAAAGTTCTAACCTCCTGAAAGAGCTATCAAACCTTTCAAAAACTATTAGGATTTAAAAATATTATTTACTCTAAATGCTCTTAATAAGAATTTTTTTCATAATGTCTGAGGTAGTTTCCAAAATGTCTTTTTATCCTGTATGTTATGTACCGACATAACACCTCTATAAGCTAGATCAAGGAGCTTTAGACTCTACTTAAGATATCCACTAACACAGAAATTATTTCTCTCTTCACACCCTCTACAAACATGCCACATATTCTCACAGAAGGACTCAGACATGGTTAATTCTCCGGTATCCATCATTTTCCCCATTTCCTTCCTCCCTATCTTGTTTCAGTAAGAAACAAGCTTTCACTGTTTCTCATCTTCCTCAGCCGGAGCAGAAAAAGCACATCTCCAATTTCCCTTGGTTTTACCTACCAGTCTTTTCTCTTGGAGACGCTGCTGGTTTTCCATGGATGGCTAACTGATGCAACAACTAACTTCTCACAGAATTACCTATCCATACAGTACAAGACAATTGGATATGACTTTTATAATTTTAAAAAGCCTAGGAAAACATTCATTAACCAAATATTTCAGATATTCTGTAGGTTGAAAATAATTGAATATGCGTCAAGTGTTCTTAGTCAACATGCATATACAAATATAAGGTCTTTATTTAAGGAAATGCCTCTTGATATCTCTCTGTTCTAAATACTTCCCTGAAAGAGCTCATAAAGAAAGCTCTTGTTAGGTATCAATTCTTTAAGTTTAACTAACTAATTTTTAAATTTAAAATGACAATCTAAATTACAATTACAATCTGAAAAGAACAGAAAGAGCATTTAAAAAAAAAATAAAGTTATCAGTTTCTGGCCAGCTGTATTCTAAAGATTTAATTTTCAAACATGAATCACTCACAAATGAACATCTTCAAAAGAAGACCTTTGTCACAGTATACCAGAACAGTTCTGCATTACCATAAGCCCTGTAAAAGTGGAAAGAGATAAGCAAAAGACTGACAGACAGCTGTAACAGAAAGATTAAAAATGCTCATCATATATAAAGTTCAAGTGGAGCACAGACTTTGCTACAACAAATCTGCACTTGTAGACCTTTGCATTTTGCTTATATCTAGAGTCAGAGAGTCCTACTGCTTACTTCATTGGAATGCTTCTCATTTTATTAAGAAAGTTTTTCAGAGTTTGAGATGCTTTGTGATTAATTTTGAGGCGTAACTCAAAATGTCACTTTTTTTAATCTACGGGGATTCTAATAATTTGGTTCTTACCTATTTTATAGGTTATTTCTCACTTGTTGTCTTTGTAAATAAAGATGAATTCTGGATGTTCAAAAGACTTATCTCCTGTTGCATGCTGTGAGGGAAGAGCTTGGAAAAAATAAAACTTTGTGATCATTATGAAAGAAAGTTTTATTCCAAACTTCATATATGTCATAGAAACTTCTTGGGACCACTTCAGGTGTAAAAGTTTGGGGGGGTTTGAAATGTTCTGGTCAATTATGCTCAGTCTTCCCGAGCATGGTATGGTTCTATTCAAATCCAGAAATACTATTTTTTTAGGAGAAATTCTATAATAAGCAGAAGGAAAGTTATTGTCATGTATGTTTTACAATACTGTTATGTAAAGTATTTGCTGTGAGTTCTGAAAAATCTTCCCACACATTCTTACAGTACACATAGGTGACTGTGAGAGGTAAAGAAGGAGAGCTTACAGCTTTCAGAATTTTTCAGCTTTTCAGAAATTCGGAAGCTCAACACATCATGAAGTGACATTTGGACGGAGTGCTTCAAATGATTAAAAAAAAAGACCATAACAGGAAGTGATGGTTTCTTTATTATCATGGCAAAATAAGTCACACAGCAGAAGTGATCACATTTTGGGCATTTTAGCTACTGTTCATGTTGTATTTCTCTACATATAATACATTTTTTATATACAGAGGGCTTTATGAGGGTTTGTATCTCCTGTGAACTCTATCAAATGCCTTTATGATATGCATATACTCTAACTATGTATAAATCCTGATGTATAATTTTAATAAAAGCTGCATTTTTTTCTCCTTTCACTTAGATTACACACCGTCCTTTTCTAAAGACAGAATATTCTGTTCTCATCTTGTTCATTTATTCTCTGCCTATTCCTGCCTTCACTTTGAATTCTAGGTGGTGTCTTCTGTAGTCTCTTCATACTCTGCTAATTTGAGGTCTGAGCTCCAAGTGGTACTTTTCATCTACCATCTGTAGTCTTCTGTCATCTGGGGCAGCTCCTCAGTTTTGCCATGTCCCTGAAAGCCACGTGTAATCACCACCTAGGATGAGATCCAGCAACAGATTGACACCTACATTCAGATGAATGTGCAAGACATATCTGTCTTGGAAGTCTAACCCATTAAAATAGAGTCAACACTGAATATGGAGTAATTCTGGAGAGTTTGTTAATCAACCACTACTTTAGGGTAATCTGAATAACTCCCTAGGCTCAACTGATTGTATTCCTCATGACCTTTCACTGGTTGTCCTACTGGTAATCTGTGAAATGCCTTTAGTATCCCGACTGACTCCTCTTCAGGAAGTGGTCACGTAGGTTTTATGACCTCTCTGCCAGCTCTGTGTATTTATCCTGGGTAGTGGCAAATGGCCTCAAATGGTACCAGATGACTGTGTTTAGACAACTGAACCAAGGTGGATCTTAAGGATGCTAAAGGGAGTTTACAAATCTTTTAAAGTTGCAGACACGACAAGTAAACATTACGTGTTTTAATCCAGAGTTGTCTTACTCTTTCATCCACATCTTCTGTTTACTAAGGAGTCCAAATTATTTTTCCACTTTCATAATCTACAAACAAATGACTTGGTTCCTAATGTGTTATAAATATTCATTGGAAAAGAGAACAGGAATGGTAGGAAAAAAGGAGGAGCGTTAGACACTTCTTGACCTTGGGACAAGAGACAGGAAAACAGATAAAACTTTCTGAAGGTTTATGTTGCATTGTAAGATAAAGGACATCGTAAACTGCACATGGAGAAAAGTCTGCTGCTAGCAAGCCCTGGACAAGAAGATATTTGGGAGGATTGTTCACAAGGAAAGAAATAAATTGAGAAGTATTTAAGATTTAAGTGAATTTTGGTTCCTAAAACAACAAAAATGGAATATGTTTCTGAAAACTATTGCTTAATTATAAAGAGAAGTTTTTATTCTGCATTTGATTTCAATTATTTATTGCTGGCATATTTGAAAATATACTGACATAATTTTGAAATAAGGTCAAAATAGTTTTAAATAGATATGTTACAAGAGTTTAAAAATTATTCGAAGCAGTTCAAAATGCAGTTATTATTTGCAATATCATATATCTTCTCATAGAAGGCTCTTTTTGTGAACACTTGCCCTACAGGAAAGTAGGATAGGTTTCCTCAAATATTCTTACAGTAAAGTTGACTCTATATTTGTGGACAAAAAGAAGTAGCATACGGATCTCCATCTCTTAAATATTTTCTCTCACTCTTCATTTCCTTCTTGTAGCTTTCATCCATATTATGTCTGGTCTACCAAGCAAGTCTAAAAACAACCTAGTTCTAAATCTAAATTCGAGAGCTCTTTAAGTAATAAATTAATAATCTGAATCATTCTTGAAACAACCTAATGTTTCCTGAATCTCTGTATTAACTCGTCACTGGGCTCAGTACTGAGGAAATTAATTTTTAATGTAACACAGGTGAGGATAACTTGCTGCTTAGGCAAAAGCAGCCCAGGGCTCCCAAACTTCTCTACTTGAAGGCCATGTCACCGCAAGAGCTGTACCTTCCAAGTACAAACCTTAGAGTGCCCGTATCAATCCCAGGGTCCACCTTCTGCTTATTTTCACTTCTAATCAGAAAAAACTCAAATTTTAAAGCTGTGGAAATGAAATCCCTTTCCTTTAGCAATACATGTTGATGGCCCTTTATCTTCCCCTCTTCGAAAACATTAAAATTATTGCTAGGTATGCCAGCTACGGTTGTCAAATCTTTATTTTTTCCTCTCTTCCAGTGCAATTTCGTTTTTCTGACGGTGTATTCTTTTGGTCGGGTTCACCCAATATTTCAACAACCTTTATGTTATTATATATCATAAAGACACATAGATAAACAAAAACTATTGAATATCTTCCTACTGTTCTGCCTTAAAGTGCTTTCTATCTTTCAGAGATTGCCTCTTACACAGAGAAAGCAAAAGGAAATTGTTTTCATGCATAGGAAAAGTATTCAAAAAGCATACACTAAGGGATTGAGGAAATTACAGACACATTGGAAGTACAGCTGGTTTTAAAAAAAATCAATCCCTTTCATTTATATTACAGATATGCTAACAAGTATTAATTACATGTCTTGTAGTTTTGCTGTTGAATGACATAGGAATGCTTGCAGTATACGCTGCTGATACAGAATGTCAAACGTTTCATACATAATAAGAGTCAAATGGGATTAAAAAGGAACAGTTCAACAGTAAGACAGCAATGATCAGTGGCCTCTTGTTACATACCAAAAACTTCTGTAAAAAAGGCAAGAGGAATAGCATTCACTTTCCTGCATCACAGGCTCCAAGTTTACCAAATATCCCCCTGGGCCATCTCTTTGATCATTCTTCTCACACCCTTCCTCTTGCGTAATTTAGAGGACTAGGGGAGGAAGAGAAGCTATAAAAATAATGTCCAACTAAACTAAGATACAATTTAAGAAAACTGAGGATATTCCAAGGTGAAATGTCAAATGGTTAAAGCAAAAACTGGTGCAGTTTCTGACTCTAGAAGTGACTTAGTGTGTAATCATGAGTAACCATTTTGCTACTCCTTCAGCTTGATTGTCAAAATTTTTAAAAGAAAATGCAACTTTATTTTTACAACACTGAGATCTTAGGACAACACTGTAAAAAATCAGAGAAAATTGTAAGCAATATGAATTAATACATTACCTTTACATCATATTAATATTAAATTTTTATATATATATAATATTATGAAATAACATGAAAATTATGAGCACAAATATTTAGTGTTCAGCTCTAGAACTGGTAGAAATACCCTTATGGTGTATGATGCTTGAGTAACATTCTGATTTGCTCATATGATTAAAGACACTACCATCCCAGGTGGTGTACTACAAAGTTGATGAATCTCTCTCCAGACCCTCTTTCTTTTGCCCTTCTTGTAGCTGGACTAGAGGCTTATATTTTCTCTACTTGCTTATATGCACAAACATTTTAAAAATTTATAAGCTTGTCCTTGGCATTTTAAAACCAAATGCGTTACGCTGTACAGGACAAACAAGATTAGGAAGCCAATTATTACACATATTTTTGCACAGCAATGCAGGTGTAGATATTCAAGAACCTTCTGGACACAGTTCCATGCCATATGCTCTAGGATGACCGATCCTGCTTGAGCAGGGAGGTTGGAACAGATGACCCAGTGTGGTTCCTTCCAATCTGACCCATTCTGTGATTCTGTGATATCAGACAGCTGCATTTCACTGACCAGTTCTTTCGCAAATCAGTGATGTAGTGTGTACTTTTTAAGGAAAGTAGTCAAGTTTAGTGATTACCTAGACTCTAACAGTTGTAAGTGAGCTTCTTTGGTCAAAGTCCGACAAAGGCTAGAAAAATAGGATGATACGGAAGAAATAAATTTAGTGGAGAAGCCAACATAGCTGATACATCTGGAAAATAATCTAACCTAAATAATCGAAATTACTCCAGAAGCCTTTGAAAATATTAACTATGGCATTTTTGTGTGTACAAGTTTGTTGAAAACGCACCTATACTTTCATTCACTGTAGTATATTGACTATTTAGAGTAATAAATTTTCAGAAGAAAAAATACTGCCTAAATACCACTTGGAATTCGAAAATAAAAGGCAACCAATATGGACTGAAAGATTATGCAGAGAAATATTTTACCAGAGCATAAGTGACAGGACAAGGGGGAATGGCTTCTAACTGAAAGAGAGTAGGTTTAAATTAAATATTTGAAAGAAATTTTTGGCTATGAAGGTGGTAAGGACCTAGAACAGGTTGTACAGAGAAGTTGTGGGTGCCCCATCCCTCAAAGTGTTCAAGGCAAGGTCTGATAGGGCATTAAGCAACCTGATCTAGTGGAAGGTGTCCTTGCCCATGCCAGGGCCTTAGAACTAGATGATCTTTAAGGTGCATTCCAACCCAAGCCATTCTGTGGTCTTATGAATCTGTGGTTATTTAAGTCTCTAGTAAGGCAGGTAAATATAATGTTCTCTTGCTAGATTTCAAAATAATTCTTCCTTCTGCTTTTTTTCAAAAAGAACTCTTCCTTTTCCTTCCTTGTCACCCCAATCATAATGTGCACATTCTCAACAAGGGTAGAATACTCAAATCTTATTTTGCTCCTTATTGCAAACCCCTCTAAGCCTTTCCTGTCTAAACACTGGTAGGTAAGATGGCTGCTGGGAATGAAAAAATGTGTTCTGTTTTCTCTTCACATTCTCCAAATTATTTCTTTTATTATAGCTAGAAATTTTTTATCTTTTCTTCTCAGTCATTTCACTCCAGTAGCAATTAGGAATATACTTTTCTTTTATTATGAACACATACTGCGATAAGATGTTGATTCTGAATTCTGAAGGAAGTATTCAGAAAAGGAAGGAGGCACAAAACACTGTAGAAAAAAAATGATAGGTGAGTAAATAGGTCAAAAAGCAAAACCAGTCTGAGTGGAAGATAGTAAAAGCTAGAAAAATCCAAGTACAGGAAGAGAGAGAAAAATTTAAAAAAGAAGAGGGAAAGAAAAAAGTTATAGAGGTAAAATAAAGGAGATGTACTCATTTCTCAAAGATGTGAAAGCTTTAAAACTCCAAAGTACATAGGAGATGGGGATGCATATCTAATCAAATAAATGTTATTCAAGGTTTATAAGAACATGAAAGCAAGACTTGGAAGTTCAAGAACAAACTATTCCACCAAGCTCAAAATGTGATACAGAAAACAGCAAATTCTGCACTGAAGTATTTATATAAACAGATGTACTGAAGAACAAAGAACAGAAGAAGGGACAATATACAAGGGTCATAATAACAGCATCACATTAGTTTAGATGTATGATGAAGACCTAACATATAATTTTTTTCTCTAGTGTTTTCTTTCCTATCAGTATGTGGCCGTGGCAAGATGTATTTCTTTATGTTTGTCATATAATATGCTGAGTTAGAAGGCACCCATCGGGATCCTTAAGTCCAACTCCTGGCCCTGCACAGAACACCTCAAGAGTCACACCATGTGCCTAAAAGATTACTAGGTCATACTTCCTCCAAAATATGTTTTTTAACATTGAAAGATTAGGTAGAATTAAATGCTCTTTTGGCACATAGTTTTCATGCTGATCTTGTGTGTTTGACAGAAGCATACACTGAGTTTCAAAGACAAGAAGAACAAAGAAAAGATTACTGTGGCCTAAATTCACCAAGGAGTTGCAGAAAATTCATATGCCTGTATTGGAAATTGTAATCTTCGAAATCCTCTCCTAACTTCTTAGTTACTACAGGATAAAGGGCTTCTTTTAAACCTCTAAATCCCAAATACTCAGAGGGAACTCAAATGCTTTGAACAGCCCCACACTGCCGGTGTTGCTGCTCTTACCTGCTGCCATCTTGAGCATTGTCTGAGCCCTCAGGGAAGTCACAATCCATATGGGAGGCTGGAAAATGTGCTGAGCACACCCACACACCAGCAAACGTAGAACAACAGCTACCAGTGGGACAACATTTTTCCACAGAAGTATCCCTCCCTGTTTTACTGACAATCCCAGTGCTCAGGAATCTCCACAGATATTTCTTTAATGCTTTACAATATTTCTCTCTTCTGACCCTTCCTTCCTCCATCCTTAGTTAATCTCTCTGTGTTTCACAGGCTATAAATAAAACTTCAGGGTTCATTTACAAGGAATACACCATATCAGCTATTTTCTTCTTCATAATACTTCTGCTAGTCCACAAGTGTCCAAAGCCTCCATTTTCTCTTTTGATGATCTTACTGACATATTTCTTGCTAAGCAAAGATCAACTGTTCTCATCTCAGACTTAGCTGCTGTTGTTTCCATTTCAGATCTTTATCTCTACAGAAGGTTTTTATACCTGAAATCTCACTTAGTATTTGTTATTTATAATGTGTCAGTAATACCAGCTCATCTAATCTTCTCCCTATGTATCTAACTCTGCTTATTTTCAAGTCTGAGACTACATTCATTTAAAAATACAGTTGTGCTTATGGGGGGTACCCACATTCCATACGGAGCTCCACTTCATGGACTGAGTTCTCAGGGAAGCTGTATAAAACTACAGGACTAACACCCAACAGGGAAGTTTAAACAAAAAGCAAAACTGACTGATTTTATTCAACCATGGTAAAAGTGAAGAAAGGAAGAGAGAAAGAAAGAAAAAGAGAAAGAGAGAAAGAAAGAGAAGGAGGGAGAGGAGAAAGAGAGAAGGAAAGAAAGAGAGAGAGAAAGAAAGAAGGAAAGAAGGAAAGAAGGAAAGAAAGGAAGGACGATGCCAAATTTAAATCAATTTGTGACTCCAGTTCTGAGATAAGGCTGCTTAAACACATATTTGCACTTCAGCAACTAAAGACATGCATTAAAAGACATTTAATTATATTGTTTCTATTTAATATGTAAGCTAGAGTTGTATTTTTTCTTACGTAAATTAAATGAGGCAAAGCATTATTTCTGTATTTCAAGAAGTCTTGCTACAATGACTGTGTTCAAACTAGCAAATTTTAGTGGTTTGGACCATAACCTTAAAATTCTGTTCTAAATTACAGAAATTCCTGATAATTTAAAAAATGTCATTATTTTCAAATACAATAAAACCATATCTGCAATAGACAATACTTTAGAACTCTTGTTATTTGCTTGGTAGTTTAAAACCCTATTAGTATTTCCAGAATTTTAAATATGTGAAAGTGATTCTGTATCAATCAACACAGATAAAACTATTTTCAGAATTTGACAATTTCACTCTATGCAAAGAGAACTGTTATTTAAGATAGTCTGGATAGAAAGCTGCAGGGTTTTTGTATTATATTTCTTTGTCCTGCTGTTTCATCCAGCTGTATATTTGGGAAGTTCATTTCAGCAGTATTGCAAAGAGATCTCTTGACAGAAAAAGTATCTCCAGAAGAGTTGGGAAAATAAACATAGAAACATTGCAAGGGTAGCCTTACCGTTACACAGTCACAATACACCTGTGAAAAAATCCCTGTCCCAACTGTTTTCTTAATTTTACTTCACATACAAGGACATAGGATATCAGGAGAAAACCTAGTACTTTCTAAATGGAATACAAGAACTCAACAATAAAAGGATTTTTAATCAATCCCAGGTCTATTTCATGTTTTAATCCCACAATTCATTTCAGTCAATTCACACCACAAAGTTAGAATACTTCTTGATCAAAACAAGCACATAATCAGTTTAGAAACATGGTGGCTGGCTACCCTGACACCAAGGAAAATGCGTGATGGGGAAGCAGAGCCAGAACAGTCTGTACAGAAAGCACTGCTGAAATAAGACTATTGACTTGCACTCCCAATGGCACAGCAGGAAGAATATCATTGCCGAAAAGACTTGCTATTAATTCTGTTGCCTACATGGGTCATGGCTGCTAAATTAACTGTCTTTAGTGATATATTAAGTTCTCTAGGTTTGTGACAGATTTCGTTCCTCATCTGTTCTGAAGCTGACAGCAGCCATTTCTGCTTCTTCTGCAAATCATGCTGAAGCTACAGACTCTGTATGTATGACAGTGACTTTAAGTAGTGCTATGGCTGACATTCAGCATCCTCAGTTATTAAAAAAAAGAAAAAAAAATCAGCATCCGTAAGTGACTTACCGCACTTCATGAGAGTGTTGATTTTGGAAGTTTAAAATCCTCTCACTGTATCTTAATGGACCAACTCAAATTGTTATGACATTTCACAGAACCACAGAATCACAGAATGGGTCAGGTTGGAAGGGACCAGGGTAGGTCATCTGGTCCAACTTCTCCACTCAAGCAGGGTCATCCCAGACCGCATGGCACAGGACTGCATTCAGACAGTTCTTGAATATCTCCAGTGAGGGAGACTTTGCAAGCTCTCTCGGCAGCCTGTTCTAGTGCACACTCACCCACACAGTAAAGATGTTTTTCCTCATATTTAGGTGTAACTTCCTGTGCATCAGTTTCTGTCCATTGTCTCGTGTCCTGTCACTTAGCATCACTGAGAAGAGCATGGATCGATCCTCTTGACACCCTCCTTTCAGATACTTATAGACACTTATGACTTCCCCTCTCAGTCATCTCTTCTCAAAGCTGAACAGGCCCAACTTTCTCAGTCTTTCTTTATAAGAGAGATGTTCCAGTGCCTTAATCATTTTTGTCACCCTCTGCTGGATCCACTTAAGGAACTCCATGTCTCTCTTGTACTGAGGAGCCCAGAACTGGACACAGCACTCCAATGTGGCTACTGGAGCTTGATGACCTTATAGCTAAAGCAAAGGAAAGCACTTCTTTGTTCTCTGTATTACCTCAATAAACCTACTCTCTCTCTAGAAAAATGCACACACACACCCACACACCTAGTGTCCTTAAACTGGCTTCCTCAACCCATTTCCTATTTACATGAAAAACTGCTAGCCTTTTCAATTGCCTGCTCAGTAAAAATATCCCGATCTCAACCACCAACCACATGTCCAGATGCTATCCAGTTTTACACACCCAGTTTTTTGGTTCAAGGTTTTCATGATCTGTGCAGTAAAATTTTAGACAAAGAAATATGGGTTTACCTATTTATTTGGGATAAAATGCCAATATTTTTAATAGAAGAAGATACTACTCATCAAAGACAGCCAAAGGGAAAAGATAACAATCTTCACTAGGAGCAATTGACATGAGCTGTTTTCTCCACCTTTTCTTGTACAGTGTTTGAGTTCCCACAGGAAAAAAGGGCCAGATAGTCAATGGGCAAACAACAATGTGTTCAGGTTTTTTTGTTCAGTCTAATTCAGCTCCCAGCTCATCCATAGGCTCCAGAAGAAGTCACTGAGGAACCTACAACATGCCAGTATTTGGTGATGTTTTCCTTAAGCAAAGTGTGAAATATTTACTCTGTCTTAATATAAGGGGACTCGTTGAGAATTGATATTTATTGGTTAGTTCAGAAAACAGCAGAGGATAAAAGAGTGGGTGTTTCTTACCACAGACAGTGCAAACACATGAGATAATTTAATTATAACTAATAACATCAGTTCAAACATTGGTTTCAGTTAATCTATATTCTGGCACTGTAGACAAGACATATACATTAAAAACATCAGCTAACATGATTATGGAAGCCATCAGTATTTAATGATGCAGCATAATAATAGATTATTCTCTAAAATTATAAAACTCATCTTCATGAAAATAAAATAATTCCTTTTCAATCCTAGAAGCTCAGAAACTATGGAAAGCTCATTTTAATACAATAGCTTGAATTTTAAAAATATTGAAAATGACTATTTTTAACCTACTTCAGCTTCATAGTTAGAGTGAAAAAGTAGTGCTGCAGATTTTTCCTCCCAATGTTATTAAGCATCAGCAATTTCTCAATATCAGAAAACTCACCAGATTCTATCTTTGATCTCAAAGTTTTGAAAAATAAATATGGATAAAATAGATGTAAAAGGTCAACAGTTTCAAAGGAAGCTTCCTAAATAGATGTTTGAATTTGTATCTTGACACAAATTACATTGACCTTATTATAAACACTGATTTTTACTCAGCTTAATGCAGTGCTTAGAACACTTGGAAAAACAAAA
>VYXC01010333.1:162331-182668 GCA_013397175.1 Platysteira castanea | reverse complement strand
CAAACAAAAAAAAAAAAAGAAAGAAAAAGATTGCTATAGTTCTGAGATTTTCAGGCATAAATAAAGATACCATTACTAAATTTTAATCCACACTGCAAGCATGCTATGCCAGGCTTTGAATTCTATTTATGTAATTATATTAATGTAAAAAAAAAACTAGAAAAATGTTTAGTAGAATAACTAAGAAGAGGATGAGAGATCTCCATACAAAATTCAAACTTATAGTCCCTTTATGCTCTAAAATATTAAAAGAGCAGCATAGAGAATGTGGAGTGTATTTAAATTACATCTCAACATCTCTAGAAATTTGATAAAAGCAGGGGCTCTTATTCTCTGTTTCACTCTACAGTGTGAAAGCCTCTTTCTACTTTATACTCTCTGATGGAAAACATGGTTCTTTTGTGCCAGGAATTCCTTCCAACTGTCTTCAAAGCTGGTCCATTCTAAATATACCAGGGATGTGAATAGATTTCCAATTGGTTCATGAATAAAAATCTAAGTCATAACTCAGGTGTTATCAATTTGTTGTTTAAATAACACACTTTCCGTAGTACAACCTCTTCCTAAAATGAAAAATGAAGCAAAACTTAAAATGTCCCCCACTACAATAAGGCACCTTCTTTACACTGCAATGTTAAGAACTCCCTTCTTATCAGAATAATCAAAAAACATTCTATTTTCTGCATACTAAATACACAGTGAAGCATCTTACATAAAGAAAATAAGCTAGAGTGAGATAATTCTTCAATAGTTTAATTGCTAATAATGTAAATTGAACTCAAAATCCTTGAAGGAAGGATTATAGTCAGATTCACAAAGAATCATTTAATGTCAGTGTTTAATTTCTCATATCTACAGAAAAGATATTTCAGAAAGACCTTTCAAAACATATACATATATATCATACATAATTTTAAAAAATATATTTTTCCTGCCTTAGAATAGTTTTGAGACTGCATGGATTATCTTTGCTAACTCTATTTTGTATAGTACACGAACATCTCATGAAGAGAAAAAAAAGTGTCTGCTGTTTCAAAAAATACTATCATCCCAGAAGATGGGACACAGAACAGCAAATTCTTAATTCTTATCTCCAAGCAGAAATAATTCTTTTTGCCATTTTAGCTGATAAGAGATTTAGCATCCGTTATGGAGAATGTTGTAAAAAGTAACAAGGGAAGAAAAGACCAGTGAAACAGCTGTTTAGTGTTCAAACTTTATCACTGAGATCAGGTGGCCAATGAGAAAAAGTGATTTATAAAACCTGAGATGAGCTATGGTCACCTGGACTTTATTTCACCAAGTTTTTAGAAAAAGGAAAAATACTGTATTTCTGGATTGAAATGCAGATCCCTCAGGATCATATAAATGTAGAATCATTTATGTTGAAAAACACCTCTAAGATCAGCAAAGAAAACCATTAACCCAACACTGTCAAGTCCACTATTAAACTGTGTCCTAAAGTGCCACATCTACACATCTTTTTACTACCTCCAGGGATGGTCACTCCCAGGGCAGCCTGTTCCAATACTTGACAGCCTTTCCATGAAGAATTTTTTTCCTAATACCAAATCTAAAACTCCCCTGGTATAGTTGAGGCCATTTCCTCTTGACACATCACTAGTTACCTGAGGGAAGAGACTACCTCACTACAACCTCCTTTCAGGCAGTTGTAGAGAGCAATAAGGTCTCTCCTGAGCCTCCTTTTCTCCAGGCTGAACAACTCCTCAGCTGCTCCTCATAAGGATGAAATATTCTGCCCTGCTAAATCTGACATTTCTGTGTTATCTTGAAATAGTGGAGAAAATCCTGCTGTCATTTAAATTGTTTGTCGACCTGAACACATCCTTAATAATGTTTATTAATAAAGTAGTTTATTAAGAAATGACACCCTGAAGACAATAGCTGTAGCTAGAATTTATAATATACTCACTCTACTGTAGGTTATTAATTCCTAAGACTTGGCTCTTGGATATATTTACAGTGTAAATAGCAGAGCCACTGAAGAACTTGAGAAAAACATTGTTTTCTTCAGAAGAAAATGGGTAACACAATTCATCAGATCTTCATCAGACCTAGGGTGAAACTCACAGTAAAACCAGAAAGATGAAGACCAGAGCAACAACAGTAAGAAATTATCAGTTAGAGCACTGATGTGGAAAGTGGGGCATCCACAGGCTAGTTCTAAAATTCCTTGGTTTATGTAAAATATGCATCAGTGCCTTGAACCTGTGCCTTCCACTATCCAACTAGAGTCTCCCAAGCAGTGGGTCTCACATCTTGCTGATAAGATGTTGGGTTTTTTCATTATTAATATCAAGTGGAAATAAATAATGAAGTATCAAACATTTTCATTAAATCCATTTCTGGCTTACTTGTTTTGGTTTTGGGTTTTTTTTTTAAGTAACTGCAGCTGACCATGCAGTATCTGTCTCTTACAGTGGAGAATGAACCGATTTGGGTTTTTTTGGGTGCCTGTTTTTTCTCTTCATAAGATGTTCTCATGAGTATATTGGTCAAGAAGAAAGATAAGAAGCCTCATTTCATTGCAATACTGACACTTAGATAAAACAGATATAAAAATGTCTCTGGAGAGTTTGAGTTCACAATAAAATAAAAGACAGTCAATATACTTGTTATCCAGCTATTGTACAATATCAGTCATTACTAACCATTGAAATAACTTTAAACACTTTGATGTTGTTTTTCTTGTCCTGAAAATAGTCGTGGTTTATTTCATTCACTTTATTCCACCAGTTCAGTGATAACAGCAAACTCTACAGACATCAAATGAATTCACAGGAAAGCAGAATAAGGACAAAATGTAGTGACTTCCAAGCAATCGCAGCTAAACATGAAAGAAAATGAATGACACATCAAAGCATCAGCTTCAAAGACACTCCCAGGTGGCTCATTTCAGAATACGTGTTACAGAAATCATAAAATAAGGTGATTGAACTTTTCTATTCAAGAAAATTTTTAAGCATCTTTATCAGGGAAAAAAAATGACTGTGTTGAAGGACAGCTAAAACCCCAAAGTCAATGTATTCCAAATATGTTTGATAAAAGGGTGAATAATAGAAGAAATATTTTGTCTCAGGCTTTTTGAAGGAAAGGCGGTGTGAAAGGGAAATAACTTTAATACTAAAATTGCACACCAAAATTTTAGAGACACATTGTTTTGACTTAAAAAACCCATCATTTTAGATAGTGGAGTATGGCTTTTACTTGACTTAATTCCGGAAGCCGCGTCAGCGTCAGAACAATAAAAGTCATAGCTGCAGTACAGTGTTTGGTGGGAGCTAAAATTCCAGAGGCAAAATTCACAAGATAAATTAGTATGACACAAACCACAGCAGAGTCCAACAGATGATCAGATGATTTTTTGTGATGTGTGGAATAATCTATGTAGAAATAACCCATGCAAGTAACTGTATTGACAGACAAGAGATCTGTGATTGCAATGGGCAGCTATGAGCTGAACTTGAGCTAAATTTACAGTTTTCCACTAAACTTAGATAAGTCAAAGATGATTAAACATTTAAGTGAAATTTAGAAATATGACACTTTTTTTAAAACTGAATTTACAACTATTAGACACCTAAAATGAAAATAGCCATCTAGTTTATGATGTTAGCTTCGACTTCTGAAATTCTTGTCCTGATAGAAAGGAATAGGAATTAATTGTGGTAGACAAAATCACCATCCCTACCTTCCCTGTTTGTACATATAATCTCCAGTTACAGCAAATTTAAGTCTCACTGACTTTCAAAACAACCTGAAGGCAAACAATCACTTGGAAATCTGGGACTTCAGCTTTGCAGCATTGAGATCATTCTCAAATTTTTCTATTTGTATTTTTCTTGTATGTTATGAGTAGAGATTTTTATTGCAATATTTTAAAGAGATATAGAGCAGTTAGGTTATACAACTTCAGAAGTGGCTTCTGGTTTTCAGCTTGAAGCAAACTTTCCATCAAAACTTCCCCTTATTTTTATGATAAAGTGTTCAAAATAGAAATCATATACTGAAATAAAATGGAACAGATTTGAATATTTTATTCTGCTAATCCACATAGTACTAGAATTTTGCTCCTCATGACAACCAAAATAGACATTAAAAAATTAGAATCTCTTCTACAAAGAAACTACATTAATTTAATAATTTTCTAATTATTTTTGTTGTTATATTTTATGAAATGAAGTTCACAATTAATCCTTATAAAACAATCAGTAAAGCTAAAGTGAAATCTCATTTAACATCCCAGGGGGGTTTCCATTATTTATTAAACAGTTTCAATTGTCCTTAAGGGAAAAGTAAAATCTTATTCTAAAACTGTATTTTTTCAATCTTTTTAGTTACATTTTCACAATAATTGTTATTCTAAATATTTAAAGGTTGTTTACAGGGGGACCCCTTTTCCCTAAACTTAATGACCTTCATGGATTGTAATTTTTTGTCAGCATAAATGGTTCTGTAACAGCCTTATTATGCTCATAGAAATTTGTAAGATCAGTGTAGTTGCTGAAATTAACTTAAACATTTGCCATTATTTGTGTACATTTCTTTAACATCCTAATAACAGAGTAACATCAAAAAAGGTAAATTTGTTTTAAGGTTTCAGGCATACAAGAAAGTATTAGGTCTGTGGCATACGGCTGTGGGCCATGGTTTTCTTAGCATGCTTATGTAAATCAGGATTAACTTTGCTTAATTACTGGAAAACACGTTCCAAAACAACTACTGTGAAAAACAGTAAGGAGATATTCGTGATAGTGTAGTTTGCTTTTCAAATAGGTTTCAGATAGGATAGACAGTTTTATTTTTCCAGGTACACATAGAACTCTACATACAACTATAAAGCTTACAAATGTCAAAGCAATGCAGGATGTATTCACGTAAATCGATGAGCTAAAGTGTAAAGCAAATAAAAAATCAAATCAATTTCTGCTGAAAGGTCTTGAGACAGAAAATGATTCTAAGAAAACTAGGACTAAATGAGCAATTATTTTATTCATTAGAAGTCAATCATTTTTGAAGTCAAAAGGGAGGTCTTCATATTGCAAGTAAGACATAGCAAATCAAACACTTTTCTGAAAGAGAACATGGGGATAAAAACTTGGGAAGGGACTCCCGTTCCTTAAAAACCGACATAATTCAATCTCTCCTGAAATAAACTCTGCTTTTTCAGCCTGTGCTTTCCAAGCTAAAGTCTAAAGAAAAGGTGAATGCCCCCTGTGTGTCTCTTAGGTGAGCTTTTACAAAATCCAACAGCAAATTCAAGTTCAGTAGAAGGTAATTGGCATCTTTCTCTGCCAGCATATGCAGGCCTGTTTATCCATTTCAATGAGATTCTTTCTCCTAAAACCTCTCATCAAGACTTTTAGTACATGTGAAGTCAAGTTCAGTTCAAACCAATTCACTGTCAAATTATCCCTGACACCCTAGATTCAGTGCTCAAGTTCATTGATTTATCATCTGAACTCTTGACACATCTCTGGGGAGAAGACTACCAGAACAGAGGTAATTTCAAATAATTTCTAACTTTTCTATTTTTTTAATTCTAATTTCTAATTTTTCTAACATTTTGAACTTGTAATGTATGGTGTGATATGTGATTAATATCAACAAGAGGAAAAGATCATAAAAAATGTGAGTTTTCAGATTAACAATGCCAAAGACATTCTCTTCGAGGGGAACTCAAGGGATGACTGTCATATTGTGTTTCTTTTTGGTTTATGCATTATATCCACAGCATTTCATTAGGAATTTACTGTTTATAAGCTCTCATAATAATATGAGACATCTTTTTCTGCATAAAATCACGGATTTTCCACTGTATGAAAATTCTTAATACCAAAAAAATGGCACATACATAATTTCATTTATGCTCAAAGCCATAACATTCTAACATCCTTCATATGACGGGACACTTAAATTGTAATAAAGTGTATTAAATTGTACAAGGGTGTATTAAATAATTGAGTTGTCCTAGATTATGTCTGTAGTTTTAAGGACATTTCAAATAGAATAAAAACTTATCAGAAAGTCTCAGAACACTGATTTCCCCAAATGCTAATGTGTTTTGAAGTCTATTTTTCAAGTCAAAGTCACTCTTATCAGTGCTAAGTGTGAATATTCCAGCATTCAAGTACATGAATGTAAAACAGTGGATGAGTATTTCCCTACACTCTTTTAAAATGAAACGTGATGAATGCAGCATCATCGATAAGAAATCATAAGGTGTTACACTCAGGAAAAGGAATCCACTTGAAAAAATACAAGATAATTCTTTTCTTTGTTATCTAGCCATGCTTCATTCATTCTTGGGCTGGATGAGATTAGCACGCTGGATCACATATGCAATTTAAAAAAAGTAACACTATTGACAACCTGCACCAGTATGTTAGAAAAGGGCTCAGAAATACTTTTCTGAAGTTTATGGAAGTTTATGGATTTATGGAAAGAGTTGTCCTCAACACTCTTAAGGCTGCAGGAAATGACCGGGTCACTGGCCTGTTGCTACACTAATGGAATGTGACACAAAAACCTCTGGACTCGGCGCAAGGAGTGGCGTGACATGACAGCCAACAGTGTGAGCACTGGACAAGAGGTAGGGATAGTGCCAAGCAGATGGTGGCATCCCCATGGGTGGCTACAGGAGACAAGCCTCACACGTTACTGGAGGGAATCACTGGAGACCCACTACTAATCCTATATAAGGGCAAGATTACCTAGGAAACGGTATCAAAACCATCAAAACTGGGTATAGGTAGGGCAAAATGGGAACTAACAGGGAAAAAGTAATTAAGGAGAAATTATCTGCCTGGGAGAATGTTGAGTTAGAGAACTAAGGTGTAAAGGTGGCAAAAAGAGGGGGTCAAGTGGCAAGGAAAGAGGTAGTAAAGCGTGGAAATCCCATGAGTGAGACAACTCAGGAGTCCCTATCAAACCGCCTTGTGCTTGTTCCATGCTGCTGGATCATGGTAATAATTCAGACTGTGTCTCATGATATCCAATAAAAGTTGGTGTGCTTCTGGTCAGGAGGGCTGGGGTAGCAGCAGGGTGGAATGGAAGCTGTCGCTCTGTTAGGGAACATTGGATAGATACATCAAATATTCCCGTGCCACTGTTCTAGTGCTCATTCCAGGCCTGATAGCATCCATAACAAGCAATGTAATATCTGGGTATCATAACAAAATACTGGTAAACTCTGAAAGGTGGAGTGTTTGGATCCATCATTAATTGAAACCAGAACATTTCAGAAATGTTTGGTTTCATTATGATAGTTCCTATGTTCTTGATAAGTAATTTTCTAAATCTTTTTTTATGTTAGTTTAATTATGGTGAGGTTTAGATACCTTTGGAATATGACATCCATCATATTTCTTCACAGAATATCAATGAACTAAGACAAGTGGAAGCTGTTTTTCCCTGGCTTGGAGAAATATCAACACTACAAAAATTCATTACTAAGAAAACTATCTTCCTTTGGGTGATAAGGAAATAATATGACATACATAAAAGTTGTCAGGGATTTTTTTCTTTAATTCAAAGCAGACAATTGTTATAAGTCAAAGAAATTAATCAAGGGAACTGTACTGCAATGCTGGGATTTGGATGATTTTTTATTTTTTATGGTTTTTTTTGTAAAAGATGTAAAATTTATTTAGAATATGTATCTCTTACAGTAAAGTACTTCAAACCTAAATGGTAAATAAGTATCTCAGAAGATGTATTAAGCCTTAAAATGATATGACAAAAAAAAAAGACTGAGAAGAGAAAGCTTGTCTTAGTGGTCAGTAACAGTTCCCAAAAGACAATCTAGATTCAGTGTCGTAAAGGATTTAAAAATAAATAGGATCCATTTACTCAACCATATAAATTAAGCAAAAACAAATAAATACATGAGGGGGGGGAAAGACAATTTTTTTAACAGGGAAAATATTAAAGGCAATCTAGACATTACTCAAAACAGCCGTACTTACAGTTTTCCCTCATGTTTTTGTACTAACAGTGATGCTCCCATAGGTCTTATAGAAAAATTAAAAGATAATACACACAAGTAGAGGCTCATACCGGAAAAGAAGTTGTGAAAGAGTGGGAGATGTTTATATTGAAAGAACTAGGCAATTAAAAAGACAAAGTTGTCAAAGAACATTTATAAAACATGAGTCATGTCAGTTTCTAAAAGTATATTAAAACATTTGAGGAAAGGAAATACAACATTCTGTGAAGACAGGAAAGAATGGATCTCAACAATGTCAAAACTCAAGAACTTATACTGAAGAAATGTGAAAATAATGAGGGAAAATAAATGGAAGAATGTATAGAAAACAACAGGATCACAAATATGTAAGGTTTCTTCAGATCTACCATGGATAACATGACTAATAAAGCACTGATGTAAATATAATAAATCTTTATATTTTGGGTCATTTGATGCAATATTATATGGAAAAATCTTTATTTGACATACAGATGGGACTTACCACAAGCTTTATATTTTTTTTATTTTTTCAATCCCTTAAACTTGAAATGATAGTAGTCTTATCGCAAGAAAAAAAAATTAACTGTGATCAGAGTAACTGTGAGTGTCATAATGAATATCTTGAGACTGATTCCATTTAATATTTCCTTAATGACCTTGGCAAGGCAAGCTGGAATGTATTTAAGAAATCAGATAAAAATTTGTAAGATATAATCAATGAAGTGTGTGAACAGTATTTAATACTGAACATTTGGATAACCTTGAAGACAGAACAATGGAAACTAAGTAAAACTTTTCATTATAACATGTTAAAGTTGGACAGTGATGAGACTCAGTAGTACTTTTTCCTAGCACATATATTGATGAGGGAAAGGCTTTCTCAATTTCTGAGCAGAGCAAGTTTCAGTTTTAGGTTTTACCTACAGCTTTGTAGGACTGAGCTAGGTGACTTAGGAAATGAGCCTATTATTTTGTTGATTTCTAAGACTCAAGAATTTTTCACTTCAGTGAATACTGTAGTTTAATTACAAACAATCATTTAATTTGGTTTAAATTTCATCATTTAAAATTAAATTATATACCATCCTGTTCCTGATAAAGAATTTTTTTCTATATTCTGTCCTTTACCTGATTTCTAAAGAAAATTATCCCAACTTTTCCATATCAAAGTTTTACAGCTTTACCATTTTCATCATCTTTCTTAATTACTCAATATCTGGGTTATCCTCCAAACCTCCAACTTTGATATTACTATCAAACAAATGGTAAAACCTGAATCACCTTTCATTAGCTCATATTTACATTAATTTTTATAGTCTTCTGACAAACTTTGATTTCTCTACAAGACAGAAAGTTTGAGTATTGCAAGTCTGGGGAGAAAAAAAAAAAGACAAAAAGAAGCCCTAACCCAAACCCAATTATTTTTTTTCTACGAAGTTGCTACGTTGTGACAGGATTTATCTGAAAAAAGGGAAATTGAGAAAGAATTTGATTATGTTAATTTTCTTTATTGTCAGTTGACTGCCATTACACTAAATAAGGTATCAAGCAGTTTTATACCTAGTCATTAGGTAAAACAAATCAGTCTGAAAGTAATGAACTAAAAAAATTAAATGCACCAATTGGGTCAGATTTCTTGTCACCAAAAGAAGCAATCAAGTATGCATTTTTTTGGGATTCATTTCCAACCTAGACACCTGCTAGAAAGAGCCTTTGTAACCATTTGCGGACTCTTTTTTCAGAACCTAATTGTCTCTTTCTCTTAATGATCTTTTCTTAAAATTACTGTTGCAAACAACAGTGACAGCATGTGATCAGCATTACACTCTCATCATCACAGCTTGCCAACTATTTTATATAAGTTAAAAGCCTGTTCTTCCTATTTTAACTGCAGTGATAGGTAGGAAGACCAATCCTTTTTTTTTTTTTTCTCTCTTCTAACAACCCTTTTAAATCAAACCAAAATGGAACATGTTAAACTATTGTTGTTGTCTTCATAACCACCATGAAATTCTAGAATCTATATTGGAAAAAGTTACCAGAATTTTGTCTTTCTAGGACAGGCACATTCCATGTTATTATAATTCATCCTGATGTGTTAAGTAAACTTGGCTGACTGACATCTGTCCAGCTCCTCTCTCACTCACCCTCCTCAATAGGACAGTGGGATAAAATGAAACAAAGATAAAGACAGGGAGATCATTTAATATTTACTGTCAAAACAGACTCAACTTGGTGGAAATCAATGTAATATATTGCTGATTAAAACATATTTATATGGTGAGAAACAAGAACAAAACCTAGGATAGATTTTCCCCACTCCTTTGCATACTTCACTACTTCATGCCTGGCTCCTCTCTTATTCCCTGTCTGACAGGCTCATGAGGAACTGGTGGAGTTGTGATTGTTCCATAACAGCTCCTCTCTGCTGCTATTGCTTCTCTCACTTCTTCAACATGGATTCTGTCCACAAACTGCAGTCTTTCAGGATAAACCTGTCCCTTGGTGTCTGCAGGGCTGTTTCTCTTTTTTTTTTCCTCACCCCTCTCATTGCTTCATGGTTTTCTTAAATATCCTTCCCAGATGTCTCATCACTGTGGCTGAGGGGCTCAGCTGTCCCCTGAGGTGTGTCCATTTTGGAGCCATCTGAAACCAGTGCTTCACTGGGGTGACCCTACAGCACATGGGCACCTGCCTCCTACATACTTGAAATGGCCCTTTTAAAAACAAAAGCTTACTTGATAAAATAGTTATTTGTGTTTAGACCTTTAAGGAAACTGTGGCTTCCTTATTCTTATTAAGGAAGGATTGCATTCCAGTTCTGTTCTATAACCATTGGAATACAGCTAAGGATTTCTAAGGAGTTAAGGGCTTCCAGGGAGTTCTTTAATGTTCTGTTACAAGTCTTTACATTTCAGGCATTCATCTTCACTTTCATGACAGCTTTTGAAATATTCAGGTCTTAATTTTTCATGCTTCCTTAAATACAGCTCAATGTTGAAAATGAATGTGAAAACATAAGGACAATGATGAAAAATTATTCCCCACTGTTGCCCTGGTTTTTTTAAGCCTTCTGTTTTTAACCTTGGAGTCAGATTTTTTTACATAGATTTATGTAAATAATAGCCAGTGTTTACCTAACGGTATTTTCTGTCTTTCATTCCTTTTGTGATAAGAGAACTTTGATGGGCACCTTTCTTCTCCAGTGGGATTGAGAAGGAAGTGACATGCTCTCCAATCCCTTGTGGAGTTGGGACGTGTATAAGAATGAAATAATGTAAACAATAAAGGTCTTCATTCCTTCCTTTCTGCTGAACCTGGCAGGGGCAAGAGCGTCTTTATTGTGTATCCTCAGACACATCCCACAGTGACACTTTTGCAACAATTCTGTTTAAGAAGAAAGAAACAAAAAACCTTATCAAATTTGGGGGCCTGGTAAGTGATGACGTCCGTTGTGTAGAGGCACATGTATAGAAACACATGGAAACGTGTGTTTCAGTTTTCCATGGCTTTCCATGAATATTACACATACACCAGCAGTGACTGACATCAATCAATCCACCCTTACAAGATGTGGTTGAACTGAAACAGAAATATCAGTTCAGATCTCGTCTGTAATGACAGAATACTAGTTTGCAATTTGGTGTATCCAAAGGAAGGAGCACTTAGCTCCAAGGGAAGAGCTGTCTACAGGCTGAGTAGGCATTGTCAAAAGTGTCACTATTAGACACTCTGCCTAGTATTCCTAGCAGAAATACAAGGACTAAACAGCTGCTGAACAGATGCTGAATTATTTTGGTTATTAGTAGAGGTTTGAGCTGCACTGTTAACATACCTGTGAAAATCTTGATTTTGGCAACTCAAGGATAAAAAATCCAAAACTTGACATGTATAACAGCTTCTTACTGTAAAGACCCTTCCTGTTCACCATCAGTTGCATTATAATAACTTCATAATCCTTTATTGAATCTGACAGCTTTCCCAGACCCTGTAATTTCACATCTGGTATCTTACCTTTACTGTAAATATACATAGATAGAAATATATAATTATGATATATAATTAGCCAGTTCCCTTTTATCTCTCACTCATACCCATCACCCAGACAGTATACATTAGCTCTAATATTTATAATGGAAGGTACCTACCTGCTTTCCATCAATAAAATTTGAAATCCGTGGTATTCTTGGTGAGTGATTAACACTTCCCAAAATAAAGCTCACGTAACTGGTCCCCTGCGTACAGAAAGAAATTGTAACAATTTAGTTAAATCAATTCTTAAATTGATTTAAACCAGTGAAATCCCTTGTGCAGATGCTCTTAAATTGGCTTAAGGGTAGCTAATATTGGTGTATCTTATTCATTTTGATCTAGAATTTAATCCTATTAACTTGGCTAAAATTTGTTGTATACACTGGAGCCTCAAGTCTAGCAGTCTGAATTGAATTTCATGCTGCAGGGTCATGGGTCTTCAATGAAGTTAGTACCTATAATGACACAGCAATTTTAGAAATTACTTCTGAGGGCTCACTAATCATCTACAAAAAATAAACAGAACTTTGCAATAAATACTAATAACTAAACAGTGTTGTGAAGATTTTATATAAGGGATAAAGTTTTTAGAAAATTCTGAGCAATCAAGGATGGTGATAATAGGCAAAAAATTTTGAGAGAATGACGGCAAAATTAATTATATGCCATGCATTTTTTCTGTCTTTATTCTGTTTCCATCTTAAATTTGCCTGCTGATTATTGCTGGGCCCATGAGTTTTGGCACAATACTGAAAATGAAAATATGCATGACCATCTGTCAGTAATGGTTCCAGTTCATCAAAATTTCTAGTCTCCATTATGTGAAAGACAAAAGTACCTTTGCCTGTCTTGGGTGCAGAACCCAAGAAGTTACAGATGAGGAGAAAAAAAAAGAAAACAACTTTTCAAATTCCCTCTTCACAGAGAAGAGGAAATTATTTTTTATCAGCACATAGGAATAAATATTCTCTCTACACTTTTATAGTTCATCCGCATTTCCAGCTGCTTCAAATTGTGACTGCATTCAGTCAATGACATGACTACATACAGGCTATTTAAGACTTCAGCAACGCAGGCTGGTACCAGAATGGAAAGAAATACTTCAAGATAGAGGATAAGAGGAAAGTATGGGAAAACAATAAAAATCTGTTTATTTTTTCAAATATTGACACTCCTCATTATCAATTTCAGTTTGACAAAAATTGCTAGTTATTCCTCTGTTAGCACTGATACATTTGCAGCTGCAAAAATGCTACTTCTTTCTCTGATTTTGGCTTCAGTGTGTTTCTGCTGGATTTGGATCGAGATGGAAGGCACAAACCCTGTCTGCCTGGCATGGTATCCTTTGCTTACCATCCCATCGGCTTTGTTTCATTCTTCTGTGTCAATGGAATTTAAAATATTTTTTTTAAATATTTTCCTACTGGTTACTCTGACAGGCCTGTGCAAAACCAGGTGCCTTTTGAATGCATGGAGATATGGTCCCAAACAATAGCAGTTGCTATGGGAGCAGAGCATAGTGTTTTATGCAGATGTGAAGGAAGAGGAATGGAGAAGCACAGAGCTGGTACAGATTGGCCCAGTAGCTCAATGGCTCCGAGCACAATGTTTGTTCCCCTAAATATACTGTGGTAAATCACATTTATACATCAAGAGATACAAAAGTTTATATTTAACAGACTTCTGTTTACTTACATAAAAGAAGATTTATGGTCACTGGGAGGCTCATTAGCATTGATTTTCATAGTCCCCACTTAGAATTAATACATCCTCGGTATAGGAAATTATCCAGCACTTATATAAAAAGCTAGCTGGAATTATTCCACATATACTTAGCAGATTTGCATTATCTCGTGGCAGAGTCAGACAAAAAAATCTAGCTTTCCTGAACAATTACACTAACATTATTAAAAAATACTGCAAACATATACTAATACAATAATGAGAGTGCTAACTCTGTTTAAAATTCTAAGGTCAAAAAGGAGCATCTGCAAACCAAGGAACCAGTCCGCTCAAGAAGGATCAAATAGCATTATATTTCCTTCAGTAAAACATAAAAGGTCTTCAGTTATTTTCATGACTAACAAGGAACCCTGTAATGTGTACATGTAACTTTCCAATGTGGCTGAAGCAGAAAGAGGGGTTTTTGACTAGGAAGATGGGGTTTTTAACAGATTCAGAAAGGATTTGGGGATTTACTTACTTGCAGGTTATCCAAACAATTGCTTCAAACTTCATTAGCCTGGTGCGGAAGAAGGCCTTAAAAAACAGTCTAACAGCTTGCTTTATTTGTGTTAATTTCTTTTAATAATATTGTTTCCATGAGGGAATCTTTAAAAACAGTCACTTTACTCATCCAAATTGATCAGGTATGGGAACCTTTCAGAACAGTTAATTGACCTTATTATATATGTTTCCTTTTAATATTCCTATTTATATCATCTGGTGAAATTCTTCCAGTTAGCTTCCCTTCAGTCACCCTTAGACTTGCCAGTCCTCAAAAAACTCAACTGCTCCCTTTTCAGTTCTGCCATTTGTCCACACTAATATCTGCTTGCGTGTTGGATTTTTTGCCTTTTCTTCACAACATGGATACAGCTGTCTCTTTCTCGGGACTTTTAAAAGTCATGCAAATTTACTTTAATGTTAAAGTTGCTTCAGCAACTGTACTGTGAGCATTTCCTTCCTGCCCCAGCGTGATAACACATGCTGACACTGTCTGGACAAGAATGCCTCTGCAGGGACATGACATGCACAGACACAGAACTGCAGGCAAGTGCCATGAAACGCTGCTGCTTAGCAGGTGTGAGCTTCAGCTGGGGCTGCTTAGGGCGTGTCAGGGCAGCCTGACTGTGTGCACAACCAGCTGGCAGGGATGGTGGGACTCATTAGACCACTGGCAGCTCCACTGAGTACGATAGTAACTCCTTAGCCTTAGAGTGCTTTAGGTATTTATACACATCACTCTTGAGTAGCAAACATTAGTATAAGTTTATTAATTAGTATAGAAGCTATTGGCCTTCTACAAGCTTGGGTGCTTAACTGGAATGGAATCAAAAGAATCCTTCTTTTGTTTTCCATTTAGCTATTTATTCTAAAGTCATTCAGATGCCTCAGAAATATTTCATTCTACAGTTTCTTTGTAATAAATATCAGTTTTAAACCCTGTATTTTTGGAAAATGACTGGATCCTGAAATGGATACTGCCGGAATAATAAATAGGAAATTTGACAATGTAGTAATCTATTTTCGGCTTCTAGACATATGCCTCAAAAAGTGACAAAAAATAACTTTCACTGTTAAGATTTTTTTCAAGCTCCTCTGTGGCTAAGTGGCAGACTAAACTTATGTTTTTAGGCAAAGAGGCCACTTTGAGCCTGACTAAATTTGCTGGTTTAGTCAGTAGTGATTCAGTAGTGATAAAGACTGGGGAAATCACAGTGGTGCTAGCTTATTAAAATTTGAGATAATGATAGCCCTAGAATTAACTACTTGATAATTAAAGCAAAGTAATTAAGTTATATCCATCTACAGAAACTCTTGGTCTTTAACTGGAAGACTGGGGTAATCCATACTGCAGTCAGACCTTGCTAACAGCTATGCAAAAGGGTGCATGCTTTTTTAGTTTTTGTTTACAAAAAATCCAAACAGTGCAAATGGTGCTGGTGTTAGAGAAAAAATTGTTTCTCTCCTCCCCCAGTAGATCTCTAGCAGATAGTGCACTTTTCTGGACAGAAATTTCCTTAGCTCAGGCAATAGTTTCATACAGAAATTGAACTGAAACATGACAATTCTATCACCAAAAGAAACAATCCTTCCTATGCCCTCAGCCACTTTCCCAGTGTTTGTTGCCCTCACCTTTGTCCTAGCACCATAAGGTCCACAGTCATACAATGAACTAGAGCAAAGAAATAATCTAACCTAAAATGATTCCATTTTTTCTTTCCCCTGGAGTGAATGACAGTAAAATGTATGGATATCTAAATATATGCATGCTAGTTTGTATCAAATCCCCAATTCAAGTCTAACGGTCTTGGCAGAAATAGTCATCTACTACATTTTTAATGTATGATTGTTATATTTAATAAAAACCAAAATAAGGTGAGAAAATAAAAAAAATAAACCAGTGGTTTCAAAGCTGGAGAATATACTTTTAAATTAAAATTTAAAACCAATAATTATTAAAATTATATTTCATACTACTTGCCTTTATTAAGATTATCATATAATCTAAATGATATTTATATTTAATATTTTATTACATTAAATGCTCTTTGAATAATTTATTAAAAGGATGTGTACAAAAACCTTTTATTTTGTATTCTAAAGAGCTATTTTTAAATTCCTTTTTCAGTCCTCTGGCTCTTGCAGAGAGGCCAATCTTTTAACTCCAATGACTATGACGCAATAAAAAACAATTGCTTTTGGAGCCTGAGTAAGCCCCAAGTTATTCAAATTTAGTTGTTGTAGTTTTCCCAAATACGATGTCCAAATTCTTGGGCACAACAAGGAATAGGCCACCCAATTAGACTAGAGAAAAAGATACATTCAATATGACAGCCAACATCTCCAGTCAAAGGATTTATTTTACAGCATTAATTATTTTGTAAAGAAACTTTGAAAATATGTATTGTATAATGAAATTGGAAAGAAATTGTAAAATTTGTTGTATAAAGTAAAGCAGGAAAACTAAATCTTGATTAATCTATTTATTACAGGTGGTTTACTATGGAGTTATGCTCCCCTTTGAAATTCTCATTTTTAAAATGCAGGAGACAGATTCTATCAGCAGCTGAAGCAGTAGTAAGTAAGGTAGTCTCTCATCTCAACACAATAATTAAAATTCAAATCTACCAGTAAGATCCAATTACTATCCAGACTCTGTGATATAGTGACTATACTTTAAAATGAGGATGTCTGCCACACTGTATTTTACAGACACATGAAAACTCTAGAGATGTTTTCTCGCAGGCCCCAGATTGAATTGAATAGAAGCTTAGTGATGCAAACAGTGTAAAACTAGATTAAATAATTTTAGAATTTTAGCAGGCATCTTTAACATTTCCTTACTATTTCACTAAATGTAATAATGTACATCATGCATAAAGAAAATTATTCAGACAAACAAATTAGACTTTAGATTAAAATACTTGTCATAGCAAAGGTTCTATTTTTGTAGATGAGGCCTCAACACATTTAAATTAGAAAGACAATTACTGGTTATGGGAATGCTGAATCAAGTAAACGACTGACACTAGAATAAGATTGTCAAGGCCATTCAAGGACTTTTATAAAATAATTACCTAGATGTGCTTAATTTCAGAAGTGTCCTAATATAATTTCCTCTGAAAACGCAGCAAAGCTTTTTTTTTAAATTAAAAATCCAACATGCTCCTTTCTCTAAAAATGATGTCATCATAAAATCAGTCCGGTTAATGCTGTTATGCAGTTTATAGTGTCTGCTGAGGTTTAGTCTCAGACAGAATCTCAAGCCTCCTGAAGCCACTCACTCACTCCCCCACCTGCAGGATGGGGGAGAAAATCAGGAGGGTAGAAATGGAAAAACTCATGAGTTTAGATAAAGACATTTAATTAAAGAAAGCAGAAGTTGCATGCACAAGCAAAGCAAATGAAGGAATTAATCACTTCCCATGGGCAGGCAGGTGTTCAGCCACCCCCAAGAAAGCAGGGACATCACACATAACCAGGACTTGGAAGGACAAAATCCATCACTACAAATATCCCTTAGCAGAGTTCACATGTAAGTCATCTTTTATTCGGGTGTCTTTATATGATCATCTTCAGTGCCAAGACAGATTGTAAAAACATGGGACTGTCGATGTTCCTAGTTCCCAGTTGGAGAAGAATGGGTTATCTTCCTTTGCCTCTCCATTTACTACTTGTGGGGTTTTTTCTGTAGCTTATAAGTAAAGCTTTATAAATTTAAACATTTTCACACAGTATATAATTGTTTCATATCACTGTCTAACTTGTTTTAACCTTTCTTTACTTCAGGGGATATCTTTGTGAACCCAAAATTCATAGGCAGTATCATTTGTTTAAACTATAACAATGTTAATTTAAATCCACCTGATACAAATTTTTTCACACAATAATCATTCCCTACTAGTTATAATCATTGTCAGCAGAATAAATGACCAGTATATGATTGTTTGCTACCACTGGTATTTACAAGATAAGATTCGAATTTCTAATTCTACTCCTTAAAAGCTTGAAGCAAATTGGACTCTCTCCACCTATGAATTATAACTAGATTAACAGGATTGTCTCTTTTAAAGAAAGAAAAGGGCAAAAGAAAAGCCAAGGAAGCTGGTAGCCTTTTAAATCTGAATCAGCCACTGTAAGAAATGGTATATTGTACCACACAAGCAAATGTCAGATGACATGATCAAAAATTAATGTTTTCTGCAGAAAAGCTTATTTCCTTTGGTATGTGTCTTTGTTACTGTGGATGCAATAAAAGTAAAGCTACCTGAAACTTCACAGAAAAAACACCTCTCTCAAGACTTCAGAAAAACCTTTTTGTAATGAGTCTCTAGGGTTAGACATCAAAGAAAAAGAGATCAAGGTAAAGTGACCTTACAAACCATCCACCTGTCTATCCTATAACATACTGGCTTCTACTAAACAACAACAAAAAAAATTAATCCTGAAAGGTTTCCATTTCTTCCTTTTCTCTTCACTCAAAGAAAAGGCAAAAGAATTATTCGCTGCCATTTAGATAAAGGTGACATAGCATATATTTTACTGTTGTTTTTCAGAAAAAGGATGACAGAGAGCAAAGAAATCCTTTGCTCATGGGACGATAAAATAATAATACTGTAGATGAGAAATCAATGCAATTAAGTGTTTTAAAATTTGATCTGAAAGAATGGACATAAAAGCTTGATTTCATTTTTGATGTTTGTGGTTATGGCACTATATTAGTTCTTTTAAAACAGCTGATGATACTGAGAGAAAAAGATTAAGCGAGAGAGTCAGTTCCTTCTGTTTGAAATCCTTCCTCATGCAGGATGACAATGTACTAGCACTTATATATATCGGCATGTAATAAAAATCCCTCTTCAGAAAAATCCTTACTGGGAAAATTTCTAGAATGATTGTAGGTACTTGGTTCTCAATACCACAAAGACTGACATATTCTGATTAAGTGTAATTCCCTATTCAAACCATAACCCCTGTTATTAGCTCTGCACAATAAAGTAAATATCAATAGTGAGCAGCACAAAATAATTATTGCATTAAATATAGAACATGAGGAACACTGTGGAAGAGACTGTCCAGTCTCATTAGCCTTTCACCTTAAATGCTTTACATGCTTGTTATTCTCCTTTTGTTGTGCCGCTCTTATGAGACAATCTCAAAACCATAAATGTCCCATCCAGAGCACTTGCAAACCTTCTTAAATGAAAATCTGTGATAAGGATAGTGGGGAGGGCGCTTTATCTAGAACTATTTCCCAGTCTCAGAGATTTTGTGTAAGGAAGCTTTTATATTTGTTTTTAATGAACATCCAAAAATTTTATCTTAACAGGTCTATGCTGAAGATTTTTCACACAGAAGCTGTTCTCAGATCTTTTTCTTTTGTTGTTCCAAGGAAAGGATAATGTCTAGACAATTCTAACATACTGAAGAAGGGTCAAGACTTGCTGAAAAACTGTCAATCCTACTTCTTCTAAATGGAGAAAGGTCAGACATACCTAGAGAAGAATAAGGATTAGGATGTATCTAAATCAGAAAGGAATGAAAAAAAAATCCAAAAAGAAATTAAAAAGAAAACCTTCATAGAAGAGATACCCTTGGTGAAACCAGGTAAAATGGTATTAACCTACTTTTGCAGGATATTAATATTCAAAATCTAAATGTTAATACTCAAACTTTTTGTTTTCTCTTTTTCCCACCATACATAGTTGAAGTTTATATTTACGGAATAAATAAAGGAAACGTTATGTGTGCTTCCAGTATTGAGAGGTGTTTATTCTGAGTTAAAATTTTTATTTGCTTTAAGATTGCTTGGAGAAAATATTGGAAATAGAAAATTGAAAAAATATGTTGTATCAAGGACCTGTACCAACCCCAAGAGTTTGTATTCAAATACGTGTAATAAAATTTGTATAAATATATAAAAAAATAAAAACATTGGGTGGAATATACTGCAAATTGATATCAACTTTTTAAAAACTAAATATTAAGGTGTTTTTTAGAGGCCAGATCCATAAAATCATAAAATCATAGAATCATAAAATCGTAGAATCATAGAATCATAGAATCATAGAATCATAGAATCATAGAAT